>JBBPBX010002298.1:0-32777 GCA_038048925.1 Garcialebias charrua | reverse complement strand
TTTTATTTAAAATGCAGTACCGCTAATAACTAATTATCTATCAGTAAAAACCAATAAACTTATTTACAAGCTCTTATGCTGGCTCCGTAGCTGCTTGTTTTACCTTTTTCCCCACCGTAAAGAGCAGAGAGGAGGGAGGGTTGGAGGGGGAGGGAGCAGAGCGGAGAACAGACTCGGATCTACCATGTAGGCAAATGATGCCGTTGCCTGGGGATCCCAATCAGCAGGGGCACCGGCCCCGCCGCGCCCCGGCCAGTCACCTACATCCCTAACATTGATCCTGCTTGTTAATGTACATTTAACATAAAAATAATTATAGTTACGATGAAAACGATCATTAAATACGCAATACAAAAACCGGTCGATTTCTGTATCCCCCTACTAAAAAATGGACTATTCCATCTTGACATCTTCCGGGTCAGAGGTGAACTCGGGGGCTAATTCTGTGGCTAGCTGGTTGTGCTGGGTTTCTTGGATAAATCCGCAGAGAACCCCGCTGTTTCAAGCCAAATTAACGCGGCCGGAGGATTTTATTGTGTGTTTTGTGTCGACCACTCGACGGTGAGTCGTTAGTTTTATGTATTTTAGTTACTTTTCATTAAATCTGTTGACTGCCTATAGAATCTTGACATCTTCCGGGTCAGAGGTGAACTGGACGCTAACTCTGTGTCTAGCTGGTTGTGCTGGATAAATCCGCAGAGAACCCCGCTGTTTCAAGCCAAATTAACGCGGCCGGAGGATTTTATTGTGTGTTTTGTGTCGACCACTCGACGGTGAGTCGTTAGTTTTATGTATTTGGGTTACTTTTATGTATAAATGCGGTGGCGACACACCCGTGTATTTGAGATTTAAAAGTGGTTTTAGGGATTAAAAGATCATTCTCTTTTTTGTTAATTTCGTGGCCGAATAGAATATATGTACGTAAAGTATTAAATAAATCCTTTGATTTTTGTAATTTCATCCTTTTAGGATCATTTTAGTTACTTTTCAGTTGGCAGTGTAGTGCAAATATTGCATAACGCTGCCGGCTACCAATTGTCGAATATAAATAGCGGATTAGATTAGCTTCCCCTAATTTTCATAAGACATTTGTGCTTTTGAAATTGTGGACCTAAAAAAATTAATAAGCGTTTTAGAAATTGTGGAACTAATTTTTTGATTAACGTTGCCCACCACTGCTAAACTCTGATTTAAAGACAGTTCTTTAGCAAAAAAAATTAATGTACTGGTGAGAATTAACTTTGTCTTGAACCACTTTGGACATGTCTGCCTGCCTGGGAGGAGTCGACGAGGGACAGGACAGCCCCCAGAAACCATCTTGGCTACAGCAAACTGGTTGGTCCACTTAAGTTGTTTACTTGGTGGGGTAACTTCAGTGTGCTTGGGACTACTCTGACTGACGAAGCCCTCTGGAGTGAGGGTGAAACGTTTCTACTAAAAAGAAACTGTCCAGATGAACTGATTGAGAATGAGCGGATTTGATACCTGGACTATTGAGAATGAACTTTCTTGTCTTGAACCACTTTGGACATGTCTGCCTGCCTGGGAGGAGTCGACGAGGGACAGGACAGCCCCCAGAAACCATCTTGGCTACAGCAAACTGGTTGGTCCACTTAAGTTGTTTACTTGGTGGGGTAACTTCAGTGTGCTTGGGACTACTCTGACTGACGAAGCCCTCTGGAGTGAGGGTGAAACGTTTCTACTAAAAAGAAACTGTCCAGATGAACTGATTGAGAATGAGCGGATTTGATACCTGGACTATTGAGAATGAACTTTCTTGTCTTGAACCACTTTGGACATGTCTGCCTGCCTGGGAGGAGTCGACGAGGGACAGGACAGCCCCCAGAAACCATCTTGGCTACAGCAAACTGGTTGGTCCACTTAAGTTGTTTACTTGGTGGGGTAACTTCAGTGTGCTTGGGACTACTCTGACTGACGAAGCCCTCTGGAGTGAGGGTGAAACGTTTCTACTAAAAAGAAACTGTCCAGATGAACTGATTGAGAATGAGCGGATTTGATACCTGGAATATTGAGAATGAACTTTCTTGTCTTGAACCACTTGGACATGTCAGGACAGCTCCCAGAAACCATCTTGGCTACAGCAAACTGGTTGGTCCACTTAAGTTGTTTACTTGGTGGGGTAACTTCAGTGTGCTTGGGACTACTCTGACTGACGAAGCCCTCTGGAGTGAGGGTGAAACGTTTCTACTAAAAAGAAACTGTCCAGATGAACTGATTGAGAATGAGCGGATTTGATACCTGGACTATTGAGAATGAACTTTCTTGTCTTGAACCACTTTGGACATGTCTGCCTGCCTGGGAGGAGTCGACGAGGGACAGGACAGCCCCCAGAAACCATCTTGGCTACAGCAAACTGGTTGGTCCACTTAAGTTGTTTACTTGGTGGGGTAACTTCAGTGTGCTTGGGACTACTCTGACTGACAAAGCCCTCTGGAGTGAGGGTGAAACGTTTCTACTAAAAAGAAACTGTCTAGATGAACTGATTGAGAATGAGCGGAATGTACTGTTGTGTTTAAGAGAACAAGAGAGTTAAAGTTTACAGAGCTTGTTGTTGTTGTTTTAGTTACTGTATGAATCTGACATGTCAAATATGTTTTACTGTAAGTGGACTTCTGAAGTCTTAAATGCAAATCAGAAGTCATTTCCTTTCCCTTTTTTTGAGTCACACTTATAAAGTGGACTAATCAATGCAAGGTATAAAATTAGGCCTGTCACAATAACAAATTTTGCTGGGCGATTAACTGTGTCAGAAATTATTGCAATAAACAAAAATATTGGTTAAAATTTAACCCAAAAAAATATTCATTTACCCTTTATTTACCCCTCCCTGGGCTGCCACCTTACCTTGGTGGAGGGGTTTGAGTGTCCCAAAGATCCTAGGAGCTATGCTGTCAGGGGCTTCATGCCCCTAGTAGGGTCACCCAAGGCAGACAGGTCCTAGGTGAGGGACCAGACAAAGTGCAGCCCAAACACCCCTTATGATGAGTAACAGTAATGGAATCAATGTTCCCTCGCCCGGACGCGGGTCACCGGGGCCCCACTCTGGAGCCAGGCCCGGAGGTGGGGCACGTTGGCGAGCGCCTGGTGGCCGGGCTTTTACCCATGGAGCTCGGCCGGGCACAGCCCGAAGAGGAGACGTGGGTCCCCCTTCCCATGGGCTCACCACCTATGGGAGGGGCCAAAGGGGTCGGGTGCAATGTGGGATGGGTGGTGGCCGAGGGCGGGGACCCTGGCGGTCTCTTCCTCTCCTGGACGCCTCCCTGGTGAGGTGTTCCGGGCATGTCCCACCGGGAGGAGACCCAGAGGAAGACCCAGGACACGCTGGAGGGACTATGTTTCTCGGCTGGCCTGGGAACGCCTTGGGATTCCCCCAGAGGAGCTGCTCCAAGTGGCTGGGGAGAGGGAAGTCTGGGCCTCCCTACTTAGGCTGCTACCCCTGCGACCCGACCCCGGATAAGTGGACGAAAATGGATGGATGGATGGATGGATACCCTTTATTTATCCAGGTAGTCTCATTGAGCCACGAGAACTCATTTTCAAGAGAGACCTGTTTAGGGAGCAAATGGTGGGGATTAAGGGCCTTTCTCAGGGGCCCAGAGGGGGGCAAATGAGGGTGGAGGCAAGTGTGGGTGTTTCACCTTTTCCACCCACATTTTGATGTTGTTGGTACCGGGAATTGAATCGGTGATCTTCCAATCACAAGCCCACCTTCTCTAACCTCTGCACCACCACTTCCCCGATAATAATAACAGGTAATTGTTGTTTGATGGCAGTATAAGGATGGATAGTGAGGGAGCGAGCAGCGTGTCTCTTTAAGAAAAATGGGAGGGAGGCCCCTTGACGTGACATGGGCCGTCTTTCGTTCCCGTTTTTCTGTTCTCAAAACGGTGGACACTCGATGTGGTTTGAGCTCTTTAGCATAGCATTTGTCACACAAAGCTTTTAATATAAAAAAAAACTTTTAAAAAAACTCAGTAAACAAGTTCTCAGCTTCTTTTTGCAGAGAAAAACATATTTTGAATATTGGAGCTTCGACAAGACAGAGGTTTGAACTCAATGCACAAATCAAATACACTTGCACGTTGTTTTTGGATTCAATTCCCTAATTTCTAATCAGTCCACTATTATTTTGTTATATTTTTTTTAACTGATATTTTCTTCTCCTTGATCGTTGTAAACGTTAAGCCATTTTCACACGTGAACATCAAAGATGCAGCCAATTTGATGCTTACACATGTACTACACAGTGGGAGACTTTCCTCTGGGGCTGTGCATAAAAGACGGGGGTGAAAAGGAACATCGGTCTACTGTGCACAGAGAAGGCAACAATACAAAGTACAGGGTGGAAATCAACTTTTTCATCACAGCCCAAAACAGTTGCAGATAAGGGTGTTTTTTGTGCTAACAGTAACATTTGAGTTGTAAATGTAAAGTACATCGCTGCAGACAAAGAAGACCGCAGGAACTTACTAGGATACATTCACAATCGATATTTCTAAAACAGTTGCTACTACAGTCACACAGCAGTGATGGGGCGTTTGAGTCTTTTTATTGATTCAAGTTTAAATTAATTTCTCACCATTTTGTGGCTTTTTGAATAGTTTGATTAAGTCACATGCACACAAGCTCCACTCCTCTTCACTACTGAATCATACCACAGAAGCATTATCCATCTCGTTGTGGGAGAAAAAAGAAAATGGCAGCAATTCTTAAAGGCTGGCCATTCATAATCACTGACCAAGTCGGCCACGTCCCACTTTCAGAAATGAAGCAAGCTGAGTGGAACCAAAAGAGGCAGGTAGCAGAGCTCGGGCTGAAGTGAATACTGTACCGGCAGATGTCTCTCTCTCGAGTCATTTACAAACCATGAATTAACTCAGTTTAGCAATCCTCTTTGTGGTCAACATTTTGTAATAAATCTGTTTATTATTTAATCCTACGACCAGCCGGTTGCACACCATCATCATCGTTCATCCCATTATTGAGCTGCAGCTTACTTTTCCCCAGTGTCAACGGTTTTGCCTCTGTTACTACTGCACACAGGTGTACCAGGGGTGGGTTGGCTTTGAACCCACTTGCCGCCTTGGTCCAGTCAGAAGTCACATTGAGGTGGCCCAAAACACATCTGTGTTTTGTGAAAGTCTCCAGAGAGCACGAGCACTGCTGCTGCTGGAGGTGTGACACATCTGAATGACTCGCAGTCCTGACTCGCTCGTCACCTCAGACTTCATACTCATAAAATTTCTTGACTTAAACCAGTGAGCCAAGTCCAACAAAGTTCAGTCAGGTCATCTGGACAGTTTCTTTTTGATGGTTTGAACCACTTTGGCTATGGCTGCCTCAGAGGAGTCAATGGGGGAGAGGGCGGGCCCCAGAAACCATGTATCACCAGAAAACTGGTTGGCCCACTATGCGAGTGTGCTACTTATGGGACTACTTATAATGAGTTTGTTTGGCTCCTCGGACTGTTGGAAGTCCTTTGGATGATGGACGAAACAATTTAAAAAAAAGAAACCGTCTAGAGGAACTGACTGAACTTTGTTGTATTTTTTACCTTTTACTCTGATAATCCCACCCCCCACACCACCATCGCTGTTCTATTGAGATCAGTTGACAGCTATGTGGTACTTATTTGCATATGGAGCAGGTGACTAGTTACCCATTCCAGATCAGGGTCTAGATCTTTGAGACTTCAGTGGGGCTGTGTGACACGAAGGGCTACTTGTTTGATACAAACAAATTTACACTGCTCACCTTTATTTATACTATAAATAATATGTACTATTATTTATACTATAAATAATATGTACTATTATTTATACTATAAATAATATACGTATACTATTATTTATACTATAAATATTATAGTACAAACCAGATTCCAAAAAAGTTGGGACACTAAACAATTTGTGAATAAACACTGAATGCAATGATGTGGAGATGGCAAATGTCAATATTTTATTCGTAATAAAACAGATGACAGATCAAAAGTTTAATTTGAGTAAATGTAACATTTTAAAGGAAAAATATGTTGATTCAAAATTTCAGTGTCAACAAATCCCAAAAAAGTTGGGACATGTAGCAATAAGTGGCTGTAAAAAGGAAATTGAGCATATAACAAACAGCTGGAAGACCAATTAACACTAATTAGGTCAATTGACAACATGATTGGGTATAAAAAGGGCTAGCTGGTGAAGTGTTGCTTCACATTGTGGCGTTTTGCCATCGCTACAGTCGCCCCACAAATAAGACTCGCACGCGTGTCTTTCACAACTGTGAAAATATAAACAAATAAAAACATCTTCCTCCCCATCGCAAACCGTGTTTCCATCTATTTTCAATTCGAATTTTGAGCGAATTTTTGAAAATTTGTAAAAATGTAAATAAAAATTAATGCGAATCAGAAGTGTTTCCATCAACTGGCTTGAAGCGAATCCACCAGGCCACGCAAAGCGGCATTACGTCAGACGTCAGCGTTACGCATGTCTACAGTAAACAGGAAGTAGCGGTTGAAAACAGGAACCGAACCACACATCTCGGCAAAATGGAGAGAATATTTCAGGAATGTGTTGCTATCGGGCAAGTTGTATTTATTCTGTCATGCCAACTAGTTTTAGCGATGTTACAGCGGAAACAGCTGATCAGTCACATGACGTGAATGTTCGCTACGTCAGAACTGAGTCGGCAAATCTGTTTCCATCTCTCGTTTTGCGCATCAGCTCTGTTTCGAAAAACCCAAAAACCACCTCAAGCGAGCGTATCAACTTTTTTGCGAATTAGAGGAAGTTAATTCGAATCGTGCCATTTCCATTCACCTTTTCTGATGCGATACTTCAAAATGCGCATCAAGAAACCTTGATGGAAACACGGTTACTGTGAAAATAAAGTGCTCATTGATGAGTGCTATTTTAGAACATGCCCGAGGTGACTCACGTGGTTCCTGCAGGAGACCAGGTGCCCACGGGCACCGGGTTGGCAACCCCTGCTATATCCATCATTATCTAGCTGGTCAAATAAAATTGTAACATGGGCCAGATCTGTTCCTCTGGCCTTAAGTCTATTTGTTTTAAGTAACACTCCACAATAAAAGTAATGTTAAAGCACACCATTTGAAAGCAGTGTCCTGTGCTGAAGTGGTGCGCTGGGCCTCGCACTGTGCCTATTCTTAGAACGCAGCTAGTCCACAACTGGACCGGTCTGGTTTTACCCACACACGTATGCAGTGTGTTCTGTAGTGGAGGAAAGAGGGAAAACAAATATCTCGGATGACGCAAATTCATAAAGCTCACTTCTAAGAAGCTCATTTGACCTCACTGAGGTCTGTGCAGAAAACAATTTCAATCCAGCGATGTCATGAATTATTAGAGTGCCTTGGATGCTCATTCCCTGTGTAAGAGAGGTGGATCAAATTTACACCCGAGACATGAAGCCTACATCAGACAATTATAAACAAAAGACTGAAATCTCTGGGACCTTAGATCTGATGTGTGATGCTATACAACAGAATATGCTGTGGATACTAATGAGCTGCAAAAAGAAACATGTAAAGCCCAACAAGAGTCACAGCTGATCAGTGGGATCTCCCATTATAAATGTGCACAGTATCCAGACCATTTCCTTTTGAAATGCAGAAACAGGAGCAAACAGTTCACAATAATCTCTACACACCTCCCTATCTGCAGCATGTCTCTCTAGGCAGTTCTACTGCCAAAAATAGTGGAGACCCATCAGTGCACTCTGAAAATGTCAACCTCAGCTGGACACATGTGGACAGTCTCAGAGATACTCATCCCACTCCCAGACTCCCTAGTTTCGTTTAGTCCATCTGGTTTGGACAAGACAAGACTGCTTGGTTTGTACATGAGATGCATGCACACTAGTGTGAAATTTTCCTTCTTATTTTTACAATTTTTCATTGTCGTGACATTAAAAATACCAGGATGAAGCAACAACACGTGTGTTGAAGAGCTACCATGACTATTAACAACAACAACAAAATATCCAGGCCAATTGTTATTTACCTGTGACCGCAAGAACTTTGTCACTCTCACTTCTTTAATAACTTCTTACGGAAACTAGGATAAAGAATGAATGTGACAAAACCAAGTTTCACTTGATCTTGTTTTTAAATTGCAACGATCTATTCTTTCCACCATCAACCATACAAGTAGTTTATATGACAAAATATTGTACACCAAGTTCCAGAAGGCTTTAAACTTGGGACTTACAGACACAGATGGTGGCGAGCAGTTTGGTGGCGATGAATGGAGGCAAGCAGTTTTGAAAGACTGGCTGTAAGACGTAATTGGAAAAGGTGAGAGCAATGACAGCCAGTGTAGTTGGATACATGATGAGGACAGCACTCCATAACAACAGGAAGCTGAAAACAAAAAAAGACAAACACAGCCATTTAAAAACATGTTGGTGTAAAAGTTGCTGACATTTTTCCCTGTTCTGAAAGCAGTCGGTGCAATCACAGTTCTACAAAGGAATATGTTCGCAGCTGGGGTTATGTGCTTGGTCAAGGATGTAAAAATCAGACAATTATGACAGATTCTCAGATAGAAGAACAAATACACCACCAGAACAGCAAGTACACAAAATGCACCATGTTAGAGAACGCCAACAGCTCCATATTATTAGTACAGTACCTATACGGACTAACCATTAGGTCCTCCTTGTTTTGCTGCCAAAACAAAGGTCTTCCTCAGGCAACTGCCATACATGGAGAAGGCCTGTCTTCTAAGATGACAAAGGAAATGTTCTAGCCATGCTTTTTGAAAGGTTTTATTGCATTTTTTACTTGTTTTGTGTTGTATGTATAAGCCACAACATTTCCCGTAGCATTATTCAAGTAGGGCGCCCTGCCCTTTCAACAGAACCGAGCGCCCCCCGAGGCAACGAACAAGAAACACTGAGCCAGATGTCAAAGACACGTCTCAATTTCATGAAATGTTATGGATAATAAAATTAGCCACCTTGTTTGATCATCTCTTCGTCCAGTTTTCAATGCTGGAACTGAAAGTTCTTCCACTTGTGAGAACCTGTGGGTCAGGATGACCCACAGGTCATGTTACGCCCCGAGGGGTCAAGTAACAAATTGAGGGACACGAGACCAGAAAAAAGGGTTAAAAGAAAAAGTTTATTTTTAGGCTCTCCAGCCGCGCCTCCTCCAGCAGTCCTGAAAAGAAAAAAAAAAAGTAGCCCAAACCCTCCGCTTTCCTCGTGTCCCTGTCAAAGTAAAAAAAAAAAAAAAAAAAGTTGGCGGGTCAGTCACTCACGCCTCCTGGTCTTCAGTATCCCAGGATGGGCACACTTTGCACACAACCACGACAGCAGGTCATCAGCTCCTCAGAACAACAAAAATGACAGCAGGTCTCCTTCTCTCTTTCTTCTTCTTCTTCTTCTTCTCTCCTTCTCCTCCCACAACAACAACAGTAGGTATGCTGGTGTAGATTCTCAGTCGTCCAGGACATGATAAATCAAAAAGGCGTTCAATACAAGATCAACTGGACTTTATTTGAACGCCTTTTTGAAACAACAGTAGGTCTTCTTTCACAACAACGGCTTCATCTCTCGGCTTCTTCGTACGGACTTCTTCGTACGGACTTCTTCGTACGGACTTCTTCGTACGGACTTCTTCGTACGGACTTCTTCGTACGGACTTCTTCGTACGGACTTCTTCGTACGGACTTCTTCATACGGACTTCTTCATACGGACTTCTTCATACGGACTTCTTCATACGGACTTCTTCATACGGACTTCTTCATACGGACTTCTTCATACGGACTTCTTCATACGGACTTCTTCATACGGACTTCTTCATACGGACTTCTTCATACGGACTTCTTCATACGGACTTCTTCATACGGACTTCTTCATACGGACTTCTTCATACGGACTTCTTCATACGGACTTCTTCATACGGACTTCTTCATACGGACTTCTTCATACGGACTTCTTCATAAGGACTTCTTCATAAGGACTTCTTCATAAGGACTTCTTCATAAGGACTTCTTCATACGGACTTCTTCATAAGGACTTCTTCATAAGGACTTCTTCATAAGGACTTCGTCATAAGGACTTCTTCATACGGACTTCTTCATACGGACTTCTTCATACGGACTTCTTCATAAGGACTTCTTCATAAGGACTTCTTCATAAGGACTTCTTCATAAGGACTTCTTCATAAGGACTTCGTCATAAGGACTTCGTCATAAGGACTTCTTCATACGGACTTCTTCATACGGACTTCTTCATAAGGACTTCTTCATAAGGACTTTGTCATAAGGACTTCTTCATACGGACTTCTTCATTCGGACTTCTTCATACGGACTTCTTCATACAGACCTCATCATAAGGACTTCATCACAAGTACTTCATCATGCAGTTTCTTTCTCCTCTGCTGCTGCTTCTCCACTCTCTCATCTGCCTCTGCTGCTTAATTGCATCTGTTGCTCCTTCATCTCATGCTGAATCCTCACCAAATGCTTTTCGCGCAGTCGAAGCAGCCACTTTACATTGAAAGTCTATGTGGCCGCGCATCTTGGAGCAGCGGGACGTGATGCGGCGCATCTACAGCAGTTCAAGCAGCGCAGCAGCACCCGGCAGTCCCTTTTCACGCACGTGCGCAGCCGAGCAGCCGCAGCGTCGCAGCAACAGAGAGACTCTGCTATGTGATGGCGCAACGACAACGGGACTTTCTGTGAATGAAAACAGCATCCGGTAGGAAAACCTGGCATTTTTAAAGTTGGTGCTGTCCACTCGAGCGTACATCACCCCAAACATTAAAAAAAAAAACGTTTTAATCTCAACAAAGACTTTTGGAGCTGCAGTTCGGCTCGTAGAAAACCCACTCAAGTGTTAACGAGGCTCACGTGAAGCTGATTTTATCTGCTCGGTGCACAGAAAAACAACACATATCTGACCGGGAAGGGAGCCAGACGCTGCTCCCACTGCGCATCTGCAGTGGAAACAGACATCTGTTGACAAGCAGCAAACACGGTGCGTTGGGAGCTTTTTGATGCGTTTAGTGAGGACCAGGCATCAGACTGCTTCAGCTGCTTGGATCTTCTGCGTCTGCTGCTGCTTCTCATTCATGGACAGCTGGTCAGCTGCTACTTCATCTCACTTCTCCTGCTGCAGACCTCTGCTCAGCTGCTGCTGTATGGATCTCAGCTCCTCCTGCTGCATGGACCTCACTCTTGCTTCAGTTCTCCCACTTGCTATGTTTCTTGCTGCAGCTCTCACTCTTTTTCATCTCCTTCAGCTGCAGCTGCTTGGACCTAAATAGAGAGGAGCCATCACTCCACCTACAGCCTGCTTCAGTGAGCAACAGCTGCAGCCAATCAGCCTCCCAAAAACCCCAAACACCACTAAACCCCACTAAACAGCTCATCCCTCTGGCCTTGAATGAAAGACATCCCCATGGGGATGTAACACTAATACTGGCCGCATGTGCAAAGCAACTTTTGCCCAAGTTTTCCAGTGGATCCTGACAATGTGGGGCAGTGTGAAAAAAATCCACTATCATCAACAGATTTCGAAAGGCTGGACTGTTTCTGATCAAGAAAGCTCATCAGAGACTACTTCCTCATGCAACCTTTATTTATACAGGCTAGCCTCGTTGAGTCACGGGGACTCATTTACAAGAGAGACCTGTCTCACTCACACCAAACAACCATCCACTCTCACACTCACACCTAGGGTCAATTTAGAGTCACCAATCAGCCTAACAAGCATGTTTTTTGGTCTGTGGGAGGAAACCGGAGTACCCGGAGGAAACCCACGCATGCACGGGGAGAACATGCAAACTCCACCCAGAAAGGCCCCGGACCGGGATTTGAACCGGCAACCTTCTCGCTGAGAGGCAGCAGCTCTACCAGTTGTGCCACCGTGCTTCCTCAGACGGCTAAGACGAGCTGGTCTGAGTAGCCCAGTCCTCACCTCCTTCTACAGGTGTGCAATGGAGAGCACCCTGTGCTCCAGCATCAACGTGTAGCATGGAGGCTGCACAGATGGAGAAAGAAAAGCTCTGCAGAGAGTGGTGAAGGCTGCACAGAAGTCTGTTGGAGTCAGTCCCCCCATTATCACAGATATCTACACCTCCAGATGCAGGAAGAGGGTCACCTGCATCGTGAACAGTGATGTCATTAACGCATTACAAAGTAACACGTTACTCTTGTCGGACCATTTTTTTCCAGTAACGAGTAATCTTAACGCGTTGCTATTTCAAAATCCAGTAATCAGATTAAAGTTACTTATCCAAATGTGACCAGCCACTCCAAAACCAGGAACAAGTCGGCACACTCTAAACTGAGAAAAAATCAATAAACCTTCAACTTCTGAGAAATTAGTGAAAATCGTTTTTTTGCTAAATGTACCAGTTGAAGTTGTGAAGAAACCATCCCATGCTTTAAAAAACACTTTATAAGTGTTTAAACTGTTAAACTTTGTGTTAGAAATCAGTTTGTTTTCAGAGTAAAACCAAGCCGCAGTGATTTGCGTACTGGGGGCGGGGACCCTCACAGCTGATTAACATGCGGGACTTGTTTGGCTGGTATCAGAGCTTTGTTACTGGCTTCGGCCAATAACGTGCAGCTTTGAAAGAAGCACATGGCTACTTAACATCTATAGATCGCCCAGTGGACACAAGGAACAAGGAAAATAATAAAATAAAGCCGATCAAAGCGTCAGAGCTGTCAGCTGTTTTTCCGACCGACCCGAGGGAAAAAAAAAGAAGCTTTTACTGCGTGCGCAAGCAAATCGCAAGCAAATCAGTTTCCATCCTACATAATACATCCATCCATACGTCCATCCATCCATCCACTCTTTATTTCATTAGACAAAGCAGACACGCGTAATCACCGCGCAATGCGCTCACTGCGGTCCTCCACTCGGCTCCGTGTCTGCAGCCATGGTCTGTGTCCAGCTGCGCATCGCGCAATCACACGCGTTGGATTGGCTTAGGTTTTACAAATCGCAGCAAAGAAACTAACATTTAAAGCACGATAATGGTGCACCAATTATGCAGATTCAACTGGCCGTTTGAAAAGGTAAAATGTACAGTTAGATCGGATGGATCAGCCGTTCTCACGCAGCTGTCAGCTGCTGGCTGTCATCATGATAAAAAAGCTGAATGGAGCAGCGTGTTTAATTAAAATAGCCTTGTTTTTCCCAGATAATTTTGCTCTAAAATGTTTTTGTTTATCTTTATGTAAGATTATCTTTAGAATTTATTTTTCATGTTAATATATATTTGGTGAAACAAGAAATCTTATCTTTCTTTCTTTGAAATACATTATTTGGATGGATGGATGGATGGATGGATGGATGGATGGATGGATGGATGGAAACCGACCAGCCCACAAAAGCTTAATAAAAAAGACCTACAGCAAAGATAAGGCCTTTCTGCCCTGATGACACAAAATGTCCAGCACCAACACCTTTGTGACATCTAAAATAAGTCTGTGCAGGAGCTTGGTGTGTGTAAAGCCTTATTTTATTTTGTTTTCCCCCTGTCTAACCTAGATGCAACATAAGCATCTCCTGAGTTTACTCAACATCTTCAGCTATTATACAAACTTTTCCAGTGTCATCAACTTTATAAAGTGCATTCCTGTCCTGTACCTTTAACACCATTTTTTATTATACTTTTACTGCTGTTAATATCATAATTTTTACCATTGGTGTGTGATACTGTTCATTAAATTTTTAAACCTCTTTTATGTTGTGTGTGTGAAGCACCTTGATAACGTAGTTTATCTGTTTTAACTGTGCTATAAATAAAATTGACTTGACTTGACTAGTTGCAGTGGTGGAGAATGTACTCAAACACTGTACTTAAGTAAAAGTACAAATAAACAGACAAAAATGTACTCTAGTAAAAGTAGAAGTACCATATTAATGTTTTTACTTTCAAACTAATGACAAATCAAAAAACTGCAACGTGAATGCAACTTGTAACTCAACACATTATAGAAATGTAGTGTAGTAGAAAGTACAGATACTTCATGTAAAATGTAGTGGAGTAAAAGTAAAAGTACCCACATTTATTTCTACTTAAGTAAAGTACAGATACATGAAAACTGTACTTAAGTACAGTAACAAAGTATTTGTACTTAGTTACATCCCACCACTGACTAGTTGTGACCCTTATTTTTTGGGGTGGGCTGTAACAAAACAATCAACATTATTAATGTGTAAAACATGTCACAATAACATAAAATACAATTCTTTGTATTAATGTTGTTTTTTTAAAGATCAAAAGGAAGTTTGCCAGTAGGGGTGTAGGAAAAAATAGATTTTTCAAAGACTCTGGATTCTTAGTCCTGGCGATTCAGAATCAATTCTAAATGCTCCAAAATCAATTTTTAAACATGTTTAATTTTACCCTGATGCATGCTCAATAATCCAGGTACAAAAATCTAAAAAAGCTAAGTCTGGTATTCAGCTCAGTCTTAACACCCTCTCACAGTGGATCAACCAGTTGGCTGATGACAGCCGAAACCAGCTGCTCACATGATGGAGGACCATCAGCCTAACAATGGATCGTTAGCACCCTGATGGTTGTTTGCTATTCACAGAGGGCTGAGTGATACCAGCAATGACAGCATTATTGTCCCCCTCTTATAATGCTTGAGTTAAAGGTTACTACACTTTGGTAGGCTGAAGTCTGTTTTTGTCTGTATATTTTGAATTATTTGTATGTGATGGACTGGAGACCTGTCCAGGTGTCCCACGCCTCTCGCACAGTGATGACTGGACATGGACACCAGTGAGCCCCATGACTCTTAAAGGAAGAAGTGGTTAAAGATGATGGATGGATGAATTATTTGTTCCTATATTTTTATTTTATTGTTTTAGAGGAATCCAGGCAACTAAGCTAACCTAATACAGTACTGGTAATTCAAGTTACAGCATTTAATGCATTCCTGTATTATTTGTTTGTATTTTTGGTATGAATATCAAATCAATCAATCAATCAATCAATCAATCAATCAATCACCTTTATTTAACCAGGTAGAGCCCGTTGAGATCGAGATCTCTTTTACAAGGGTGACCTGGTCAAGTGGTCAGCAGCACACGTCACATTGGCAATAGGCATTTGCACTTATCAAAAGAAAATAAAGAAAACTACAATCGCAGTAAACAGATGTTGACAGTGTACAAATGACAAATGATTCAAAAACTTTGATAAAGTACAGAACTTACAATTATTGTTTTAAATAAATGTTCTATTTGTTTACATTGTTGTTAATGTTTTCAGTTTAAAATTATTGTTTTAAATAAATGTTCCATTTGTTTACATTGTTGTTATTCTCAGTTTAAAATTATTGAAATAAATGTTCCATTTGTTTACATTGTTGTTATTCTCAGTTTAAAATTATTGTTTCAAATAAATGTTCCATTGGTTTACATTGTTGTTTAATATTCTCAGTTTAAAATTATTGTTTTAAATAAATGCTCCATTTGTTTACATTGTTGTTTATTCTTTTCAGCTTGTCAGTTACAAAGCTGAAACTAAATTTATGACCATTTTAATAGAAAAATCATTTTTGAATCAAAAATTGTTTCTGAATCGAAAAATTGATTTTGAATCGAATCGTGATACCAAAAATCGGAATCAAATCAATTCTCCAGACACTGAGAGATTCATACCCCTATTTGCCAGCAAAGCTGAAATTCTGCACACCTTCCTAGGCAGAGTCTGTGTTGACAGTCAGTTCTGGGGGTTGGGTTAACGCAAATTAATGTAAATGAACAGCAATTGTTAACACCCCCAGGTAATGCTTCTGGAATGGGGACATTCTTCCAAAACTTTGAAGCCTGTTTTCTCCCTAATCTTATTTGCAGATTGCCAACATTGAAATGGCTGTATCTTCTTCATTTTTTTTTTGAGCGACATGTGTTTGGCATCATCGGATAGCTTAGAACCCACACTTTAAGATTCTGTAAATAACTCAAAATGACCCACGGGAGACTTGTTCCTGGTTTTGCCACGGCCAGTCACAAATTATTGTGTGTTACTTTTTTGTCATTTTCTTTAGTACTGTAATTTTATTTTATTTCCTCAATGCGTCTCGGGGAGTGATTTAAAAAAAAAGACTCAAGTCTATGCGGAAATTCGGTCACCTGCTGCGGCTGCTGTGAAACCTGACACCAAGCGTGCCACGTACGTGACAGAAACATAAACACAACTGGACTGAGGTGCTCACACGGAGCTGAGGAGAAGGTCCTACTTGGAGCTGAGAGGAGGACGAGCAGTGATGTCAGTAGTGATTAGGGAGTGATTAAAAAAAAAGACGCGGCAGTTCGGTCCCCTGCTGTGGCTGTGAAACCTGACACCAGGCGTGCCGCGTGAGTGACAGAAACGTAAACACTGAGTGCTCACTGGTCACGGAGCAGAGGGGGGTAAAAACCAGAGCCATATATATAGAGAGTTCTGACACCCTTTGATCTCGCCGACAGGCGGTCAATCGTTCCAAACAACGGCTATGGAAACCTTGTGGAGCTGCGCCCTCTGGCGGCGACGGAGCGCTACTGCAGGCAGAGTCAGACTGTAAAACAGAGCCATGGAACAAATCGCCCCCTCCATGACCCACGTGACTTCCGCATTCCATTCTTACAACGGAACTCTATGGAAGTGTCGCAACTCTCACTTTATATGGCTCTGGTAAAAACAACACGGTAAAAACAATTATTTGTTTGGTGAAAATTATAGCAAAGATGTGTCTTAGCAAACTTTTCCTTAATAAATTCAGGAAATGGTCAAATCAGCTGGATTTAAAAAGTAGTTTCGCTAGTGCACCCGCACGGGTGGGACCGCAGCATTTCTTTAAAATTTAGCAAAATAAACACGTAAAAAAATATATTTCTTAGCTGACATTATAGCACAAGTGTTCCTGAGCTTAACCGTTCCTTAATAAATTCACGTAATGGTCAAATCTGCTGGATTTATATTGTTTCGCTTTGACGTCTTCCGACCGGTCACAAAAGTAAATTATAAATAAATCAAATTTTAGCTCAAACATCTCCTACTGCTATTGGCTTGTAAATATCCATCCAGTGATTACTTTCTGTAAGTTTCATTAAAATCTGTTGTGTGATTGAGGTATTTTGCTAACAAACACTAGTTAGTTTAGTGAAGTCAAGAAATACACTATTTTTTATATAAAGCAAGTACAGGTGACCCCCTACCTACGACTCCATCGACCTACGGCATCCCGGACCTACGAACGTATCATATTTAATAAAAATATGACATTGTAGGAGGTGGTGAAGAGACGACACGGGAGACGGGATGCAGGTCTTCACTTTATTCACTCCTACTTTCAACTGGCGGGAAAACCACCCAACACCGCCTTATATACCAACATAACATCCGGTCCTCTGGACCTTTCACAATAAAAGCATCCTTAACACCTTGGGTCCACTGGGTGTGAGTAGAGCCCCCTAGTGGTCCACCACACACGCCCCCCCAGAACACCCAGTAAGGTCCATCACTAGTCCCGCATTTTAGGTTTGATTAAACGCCCAGAACGGCTGAACCTGGGCCCCGCAGAACCAGTTCGATGAAGCGGGGGGTGACGAGGAGGGGCTGCAGAAGATTCGGGCTCCAATGGTTGTTGAGAGTCTCTGGAAGGAGGGCAGCCATCCGTTAGCAACGTGGATGGAGGTCTGCCCCTGCGAGGAGCCTGGGCCGTAACAACCTGATCATCTGACATAACATGAGCTGGTTTAAGCCTATCAATACAGACAGTCTCAGTACGACCCCCTAAATCTAAAAGGAAATGTTTTGGACCTGGCTGAAGAACCCGAAACGGTCCATCATACACAGGCTGTAGTGGTGTCCTGTGTGCATTGTGTTTGACAAAAACAAATTTAGAGGACTCCAGACTCTTAGGGACAAATGACTGAGGTAAACAATGGTGTACCGGGCCAGGGACACGAACGGAGTCCTCCTGAGACGAAAAATGTTGCAACGGCGGAGCGAACTGTGGTGAGGGTACCTCAGGTAAAAACTCACCGGGGACGCGCACAGGCTGACCGAAAACCAGTTCAGCCGGGGAAGAGTTCAGGTCCTCTTTGGATGCGGTACGTAAACCCAACAAAACCCAGGGAAGACGGTCAATCCAGTTGTCACCGGTCAATGCAGCGCGCAGTGCAGCTTTCAATGACCTGTGAAACCGTTCACACAAACCATTAGCTTGAGGGTTGTAAGCTGTGGTCCTGTGAACGTTCGTCCCCAGGCCCTTGGCCATGGTAGACCAAAGCTCAGAAACAAACTGCGGGCCCCTGTCTGATGTAATGTCTGAAGGGGGGCCAAAACGTGCAACCCAGGTAGACAAAAATGCCCGGGCCACCACTGCAGCCGTTGTGGATGTCAGAGGAACCACCTCAGGCCACCTGGTGGTCCGATCTATCATAGTCAGCAGATGAGTAAAACCTTGTGATGGAGGCAGAGGGCCCACCAGGTCCACGTGCACATGGTCAAACCGCCGACTAGGGATAGGGAAAGGTTCCAAAGGTGCTTTGGTGTGCCTGTCAACCTTAGCACGCTGACATGGGACACACGCTGCTGCCCACTCCTTAACCGCTTTACGCAGACCGGGCCAAACAAACTTTGAGCTGACCAGTTTCACCGATGCTCTAACCCCTGGGTGAGAAAGGGAATGCAAGGAGTCAAAAACGCGGCGTTGCCATGAAACTGGAACCAGGGGGCGGGGCCTGCCAGTAGAAACGTCACAGAGCAGGAGAGGACCTCCGTCATCCACCTGCCGTTCCTCCAACTCGAGGCCCGTGGGCCCGGACTGGAGCTCGAGTATTTCTGCGTCGCTACGTTGGTCCGCAGCCATGGCAGAAAAATCGATGCCCACGTACACGGGGGAGATCAGCACCCGGGAGAGACAGTCGGCCACCACGTTGGACTTTCCAGCCACATGCTGAATGTCTGTAGTAAATTCAGACACCGCTGCGAGGTGGCGTTGCTGGCGGGCAGACCAGGGGTCAGAAATTTTCGACATAGCAAACACCAAGGGTTTGTGGTCAACGTATGCAGTGAACTGGCGGCCTTCCAGGAAAAACCTGAAATGGCGTGTAGCTAGGTAAAGCGCCAGCAACTCCCTGTCGAAAACACTGTATTTAAGCTCATTGTCCCGCAGCGTACGGCTGTAAAATGCAAGCGGCTGCCAAACTCCTGACACCTGCTGTTCTAACACAGCCCCCACCGCAACATCAGAAGCGTCTGTTGTCAAAGCTATTTGTGCCGCCGGGGATGGGTGGGCCAGAAGGGCAGCAGTGGCCAGTGCAGCTTTAGCATCACCAAATGCCTGTAGGCGTTCTGGTGTCCAGTCAACACTGTCGTTGGGCTTTTTCTTTTTCAGCGCTCCATAGAGCGGGCGCAGCAGTTGTGCTGCCCTGGGGAGGAACCGGTTATAGAAATTAACCATTCCCAAAAATTCTTGTAGCGCTTTAACAGACTGGGGTTGTGGAAAATCTGACACCGCCTGCACTTTGTTTGGTAACGGGACAGCACCACTGGCAGAAATGCGGTGGCCCAAAAAATCAATGACTGGCAGCCCAAACTGGCATTTTGCTGTATTTACAATCAGGCCATGTGCTGCTAGGCGCTGAAAAACCTCACGGAGGTGGGACATGTGCTGGTCAGCTGAGCTGCTAGCCACCAGGATGTCGTCCAGATACACAAATACGAATGACAGACCCCTTAGGACTGAATCCATCAACCGCTGAAATGTTTGTGCTGCACCTTTAAGACCAAAAGGCATGCGCAAAAACTCAAACAGGCCGAAAGGCGTGATCACAGCGGTCTTAGGGACATCCTCCACATGCACAGGAACCTGGTGGTACCCGCGTACTAAATCTACTTTAGAAAAAATGGAGGTCCCAGCCAGGTGCACTGAAAAATCCTGGATGTGGGGGATGGGGTAACGATCGTTCTCCGTGATGTTATTAAGGCGGCGGAAATCCCCACATGGTCGCCATTTGCCGTCTGCTTTGGGCACCATGTGCAGGGGGGAGGCCCACGGGCTGTTTGAGCGCTGCACGATGCCTAAATGCTCCATGTTAGCAAACTCTTCCTGTGCTATTGCTAGCTTAGTAGCATCGAGGCGGCGTGCACGTGCGAACACCGGGGGGCCTGTTGTGGGAATATAATGTTCAACCCCATGCTTTGTGTTTGTGTTGGCAAAGTTAGGAACAGTCAGCGAGGGAAACTCAGACAATAAACGCTGAAACACATTACCCGAAGCTAAAAAGTTAGCGTGCATTAAAGGCCCAGCTCCTCGCGTCTCACAAGGCAGTGACGAGAACGACACAGCGTCTATTAAACGCCTGTTAGCCATATCAACCAGGAGCCCGTGAGCACAAAGAAAATCAGCCCCTAAAATAGGGACTGAGCTAGCAGCTACCACAAAGTTCCACTGGAAGTCTCGTTCATGGAAACGAACAGTCACCAACCTTTCACCAAACGTCCTGATGGGTGAGCCGTTAGCCGCGGTTAGCTGCGGCCCGCAGCCTTCAGCCAACGTGTCGGAGCCAGACGGGGGAACAAGGCTCTTCTGCGAACCAGAGTCCACCAGGAACCGCCTCCCCGACCTCGAGTCTTCGATGAAAAGCAGCCTTTCCTTGTCGCCAACGGCCGCGGCTGCTAGCGTGCGTTGGCGTTGTCGTTTCCCTGAGGCTTGTAGCTGCACGGCGGGACGCACCTTCGTGCTTTGGCGCCAAAACGTTGGTGGAAGAAACAAAAGGTGGCTCCTGTCCGCCTGCGGGTAGCGACCCCTGCTACCACCGATGGCTCGTCCGGCGCTGAGGGCGTTACTTGAAACTCGGGCGCTGCTGGAGATCCGTGGGCCGCCATCTGGACTTCGAAGGTCCTTGTCGTTAGAAGAATGCGGTCAGCTTCTCCGGCCAGCGCGCGGTAATTCTTCTGCTGCAGAAGCGGGGAGTTTGCCAGGACATTACGCACTGGTGCTGGAAACTTGCGGAGGAGAAGGTGGCGGAAAAGGAACTCGCAGTCGCCTGAGCCCCGCAAGGCTAACATGCCTTCCACTAGCTCCAGAGCTGTGCCATCGCCCAAACCGGGGAAGGAAAACAGTTTCTCCGCGCGCTCCGCGTCTGAAAGCGTATAACGCTGCAGAAGGAGCTCCTTGAGTGCGGCGTATTTCCCTTGTGCAGGAGGGTCCTCGAGCAGGCTCATTACCCGCTGGGCTGACCGTGGGTCCAGCGCCGCGACCACATGGTGGTATTTGGTGTCGTCTGAAGAAATCCCGCGAAGGACGAACTGCGATTCGACGTGAGCAAACCACGCCGGAGCGGCGTTCAGCCAGAAGTCCGGCATCCTGGCGGACACCGCAAAAGCGAGCGAGGCCGCCTGTGGGGGTTCCACCACAGGGGACAGCTGAAGGGAGCTGGCTGTAGCTTCCTGCGTCGACATATTCAGCTCACGAGGGTCACCAATTGTAGGAGGTGGTGAAGAGACGACACGGGAGACGGGATGCAGGTCTTCACTTTATTCACTCCTACTTTCAACTGGCGGGAAAACCACCCAACACCGCCTTATATACCAACATAACATCCGGTCCTCTGGACCTTTCACAATAAAAGCATCCTTAACACCTTGGGTCCACTGGGTGTGAGTAGAGCCCCCTAGTGGTCCACCACAACATTACTGTATTAAAAAAAAAAAAAAAATTTTTTTTTTTTTTTTTTTTGTGTTTAAATGTTCTTAATTTCATGTGTACAGCACTTTGTTGCAGCTGTGGTTGTTTTAAAGGCTTTATAAATAATAATTATGATAAAAATGATCATTTCTGATCATTTTTGTCATGATTGCGCAATAATTGTGCATGATTGCGCAATAATTGTGCAACTTCCGGTCATAACAGGAAGAAGGTCTTCAGTCACCGGAGGGCGGCCATCTTAGGTCAGTCACGGCTACAGCAGACGGGTTTTGGAAGACTGGTTGATCAAGATCACCTCATATGGATTAATTACTATCTGGAATCGCTCTGTGAGCTCTGTGGACGTCTCAGACTGGAGCAGCAGCTGCAGATTGATCGCCGATAGCGCCGCACCGTCCCTCCAACACCAGGTCATGGCCTGGCTAGCAGAAGCTAACACAGGCCTCGAGAGCTAACACAGGCCTCGAGCAGCTCCCGTGGTTTGCTCCCGGCCGCCGCGCTGCTCTGCCCGACAACAACAACGCATGGCAACCTAAGATGTCGGCTTTGACCATCTCAAAGTAAGAAAATATATTTTTATTTATTCTGTAAATGTGAATAGCAATGTTTAACATTACAGTACACTACTGTACATGCTTAAATGTGTGCGCGCGCTCCGTTAGCATGATAAATAAAGGTTGAATGAATGAATGAATGAATATTTTTTTTTTAATATAATTTTCACCCCCTACCTACGGCAGAATCGAGCTGCGAACCGTTCTTAGGTCCCCATCTCGTTCGTAACACGGGGGTTCCCTGTACTGTATTTCTTTATTCATTCAACCTTCATTTATGATATTGAAATCTAGAAATACTACCTTATTTTTTATAAAAAGTATTTATGTTTAATGAACTCAGACTATTTTATGTTTTGTAAAAACAAGTATTTATGTTTAATGAAGTCAAGAAAGACCATTTTGTTTTTTGAATACTTTTATTAGTAATTATTTTATTAAAACATTTAAATTTTTTATGTATTGCGACAGAGGGTTCTTGTCAGCAGCTGCTGAAAGTAACCAAAGGTGGGCGCCAGACCGCTAGGGAGCGCTAAAGCGCTAATCCGCTATAGCAGACCTAAACAATATGTTAGCGTTACAGCGGATTGACTAACTTTTATAATTCATAAGCGGATTTGCGCTATTTTTATTTAAAATGCAGTACAGCTAATAACAAATTATACAAGATACAAGATACAAGATAGGTTTATTAACATTGCATCAATTTTCACCGATACAGCGTAAATATGTAGTTACAGTCATCCAGGAGAGAGAATGAGTGCAAAAAGCTGCTGCTCAACAAAACACATGACATGTTTATCAACACATGATATGCTTATAGCGCGGCCGCTCTCATCTGTCCCCAGATGAAGGTCAAAGGCAGGAAAACAGGCAAAGACACGGGGTTTTACAGCGTTGATATTAAAAAAAGATGAATCACGTTTTGTCTTCAAGACACCGCGTGATCCAGTAAAAACCATATCAAAAAGCACATTTAGTTACAATAACAAATTGAGAGACGGCAGGCAAGGAGATAGAGTCTGTGAGTAACTTCAGACAAACACAAGTTCAGCAGATGTGCAGCTGGGCGTTATCTGAGGCTGCACAGAAATCTCTGGGGGGGGTGAGGGGGGGAGGGCAGCAGGTCTCTTCAGCTCCACACTCCCAGGAGAATGGCTTCCGACAGCCTTCTTTTTCAAGGACATGTGCAGAAGCCAGATAATAGTCTTGTTTATTATCCAATAGACCACAGTGTTCTTTTCCACTGCCGCCATCAAGTCTGTGGTGCTGTTTCATGGCCAAAAAAATCCAAATAATATGTGGTCCCGCTCTATGAACCCCCATCTGTCCCTTGATTGATCCGGGGTGGCTGTAAACAAGTCCCAAAGCGCCCTGCAGGTCCGCGGTGGTCCACCACCGCTCCAAGCGAGCGATTGAGCTCATACAACAGCTGGGATGAGGAGCTCACGGCCCGGTTCAGAGAATTTTGCTGATCAGGTAGTGTCGACAGCGCGCTGATAGCTGCCGAAGCCTCCCTCAGCTTCCAGTAACAAACAACTCCGCTTACGCCAAAAAACAGAGCAGTTGCTACCAATATTCCAATAATCCACAAATCCTCCACGTCCTCGACACTTAAGACGGTCAGACACATGGGCTGCCACTGACCCCACGAGTCCAGCACGTATCCAGCCGCGTGTGTGTCGGAGGGACAGACAGCTTCTCCTGGCACGGTCCGCTTCGTGGAAAAAATCTTATCCATTGAAGAAACAGCCCAATTTATTAATTCCATATTGGTTCGAGTGAGCGCTGAAGGGTCGCAGACGAGACGAAAAGCAAGCAGGGAGTAGGAAAAACTTAGGGGAGGGAAGAGCAGAAAGATATGCGACTTGCCTTGCCGAGTGCCGGAAGTGAAAATGAAAAAACTTGTTTACGGGCTCTTAAATCAACTGGACGACTGCTCACGGACCATATCCTGTCACCGCCTGTTATGAACCTGAGGGGGTTCAGAGTTTTTTTAAAAACATCATTGTTGTGTTTAGGTTGGCTGCAGTCTGCTAAAAGCACCAGCAGCCTGTAGCTGCATTTTTTTTCTCTCAGCCTAATCAGGCTTGATTAGCTCAGGTGAAACACCTGTTTGCTCTCAGCCTTTTAAATGGTCTGAGCTGAGACCAGAACTTTTGTGGAGGCCTTTGCTTAGAGTGTGGAGGTTTTGAACAGAGTGGAGGTTTTGGACAGTGTGGAGGTTATGGACAGTGTGGAGGTTATGGTTAGTGGAGGTTATGGTTAGTGGAGGTTTGGATGGTTAGTGGAGAATAGAGGAGGTGTGTGCAGGTATGTGAGGTTTTGGTGTTTAGAGGACATTAAAATAATATTACAGTCAGCAGTGGAAGTCTGCTGCTTGATTGTTTGGTAGACTGGGAGTTTCTCCACCCTCCCAGGTTTTGTTGATCACTAGACAGTGATTGTTGGTACACTTCATTCTGGAGTGGGTTTATAGAGTACATTTGTGCTTGTGTGGACTCTGGTGACCCAGAGTAGAGGACCTGAGCTGAAGTGTTGGAGATTTTTGAGTCTCAGAGTCTGAGGGCTCTGGTGGCTGTCTATCATAGAGGCAGCTGTGTGTGGGGGCTCGTGCCTTTTTTTTGTTGTAACATAATTCCTTTCATTACTTTTGGTTGGGTAAAGCGGTAGTCTAGTTTTCGCTATTCTTTTGGTTTTACATCCTGTAGGCCTAGAGTTTTGGTAGAGGTAGCCCGCTGTCTAACAGGGTTCGCCGGCTCTGTATAGAGTTGGCTCTGTTGGGCAGCTTTATTTTTCTTTTGGCCGCTTTATCCAAACCCACCTTTTCGTTGAACTTTCTTTTTTTTTAGGACGTGGGATGCCTGGAGAAGCTGGAGGTGGTTCCCCTCCTACAGATGACCCTTTGTTCCTTTAATAAATTTGTTAAACCTTTTCCTTGTGTCCTGTGTCCATTAAATATGTTTTGATCCTTGTTGGATCGTAACATATTTATTGGGGGCTCGTCCGGGATCTGAATTAGTATTGGGGGCTCGTTTGTAAGGTGCTATGTTTTTTGAGTTGTCTGCTCGTCTGTTTGTCTGCACAGGACAAACTTGTTGGAGTGTTTCTGTGAAGCACTTGAGTTTTTAGACAGCTGAGCACCTGCTGTGCATGTTTGTGGGAGTCTGGTTTTGAGCAAACATTGTGTTTTTTGTGCTTAATCTTGAGAGTGTTGTGAAGTTTTTTTTGAAGCTAAGTGTTTTTTGGACAGTAGTTAATAGAATTAACTGCTCCTTTTTACATTTGGTGTGTTTTGACAGCTGTGTGCTGTAGTTTGCACTCTCTCTGGAGCTGACAGGACCAGCTCCTGGTTGCTGATTGAGCTGAAACACGCAGCTGTGTGTGTGTTTTTTGGATTGTGCTGCGTTCAAATGCAGATGTGATTTTTGCTGTTGTTTACAGTGAAAGTATTTTGAAGAAGGGTACAGCTTAAAGCTGTTTGTTGGCATCATGGCATTTAATTTAAATAAATTCATTGAACAACCCACTGTGCAGGTCTTTGCAGACTGCACAAGAGTACAAAAGCTGAGTGTAGCAGATCATTTTAACATTGATGTTAGCAAATTTGCTAATGATGGATGGCTAGAGAGTGAACTGCTGTGTGAATTGGTCCAGCTTGGGATATTTCCTGAGATTGATGAACAAGAGCGTCTGAGAAAAGAAGATGCTTCCAGACGAAAGGAACTTGAAGATAAAATAATGAGAGAAAAAGAGCTACTACAACTCAAACATCAATCGTTCATAAAAGAACAGGAAATTGAACGACAAAGACGTCAAGCTGCTTTGCAGGAGAAGAAGCGTCTGTGGGAACAAAAAAGACTGGAGCTGCTGAAGGAGATGAGAGCGTTGAGGCTGACAAATCAACATTCCTGTCCCACTGCCTGTCATCCGGTGGTAACTGCACCAGTGCTTTGCACTCAAGCAGGTGAGCTACCACACGCATGTCCTGACTTTGTTTCATCAACTACGTCTATGCAGGCGCCTCTGGAACCTCAACGGAAGGAGACGCCTCAAGACTGTCAACCGGAGGAACGAGGACAAGATGAGGACAAGGTTGATTTAAGCGACAGTCTAATGGTGAACTGTGAAGCAGAGCAGATTCCAGTGGAGGAGGTGAAACTGTTGCTGTCCTCACCACATCTTCAGGGAGAAGATGACAACGATCTCAGTGACAGTTTTACACTGTTTGACACTGAACTACTCCCAGTTCAGTCAAGTGAGGACCTGAAGATCTCAGAGGAGGTGAAGTCACACGCAACAAGTCCTCCTGCTCTTTCTTTTCCCGTTCCAGCCACCGTGAAGAATGAGAGAGTATTGATGGACTATGTGAGACCATTGATTAGAACTGCAGCAGAACATGCTTTATTTTTGCTTGTGAGCGATGACAAGCTAGAGCCTTGTAATGGAAGTATTGTGCATGATTCTGCATCTAACACACTTTTCTGTATTTACAGAGTAGCTGAAATCAAAGCTGCTAAAACTGACCAAAAGGTGTTGTTGCAACCGACCAGAGAGAGCTGTTTAGTACTGACCAGTACTGAAGTGGAGGAGAACAGCTTCCCTCTGTCTACAAATGAGACACTCTCTTGTTTTCTGATTGACCTCATCAGCCATGGTGTTAGTATTTGTCAGACAAAACGAGAGCTTTTTAGGGTACAACCAGACCCAAGACGTTGTTTTGGCTTTAAAACGTTTTGAGTGTACCTGTAGATTAGATGTTAGCGGTTTGATGGACTTGTTTTTTTTTAAATGATGTTTTTAGTCCATTTAGGTGGTGTGACCGCTACATTTTTAACCCTCTGTTTTTTTTGTATGGGTGGATGTGTGATGTTTTCCCCTAACATACACATCACCCCCATACAAAATAACTTTCGGTGGGGGTGTTATGAACCTGAGGGGGTTCAGAGTTTTTTTAAAACATCATTGTTGTGTTTAGGTTGGCTGCAGTCTGCTAAAAGCACCAGCAGCCTGTAGCTGCATTTTTTTTCTCTCAGCCTAATCAGGCTTGATTAGCTCAGGTGAAACACCTGTTTGCTCTCAGCCTTTTAAATGGTCTGAGCTGAGACCAGAACTTTTGTGGAGGCCTTTGCTTAGAGTGTGGAGGTTTTGAACAGAGTGGAGGTTTTGGACAGTGTGGAGGTTATGGACAGTGTGGAGGTTATGGTTAGTGGAGGTTATGGTTAGTGGAGGTTTGGATGGTTAGTGGAGAATAGAGGAGGTGTGTGCAGGTATGTGAGGTTTTGGTGTTTAGAGGACATTAAAATAATATTACAGTCAGCAGTGGAAGTCTGCTGCTTGATTGTTTGGTAGACTGGGAGTTTCTCCACCCTCCCAGGTTTTGTTGATCACTAGACAGTGATTGTTGGTACACTTCATTCTGGAGTGGGTTTATAGAGTACATTTGTGCTTGTGTGGACTCTGGTGACCCAGAGTAGAGGACCTGAGCTGAAGTGTTGGAGATTTTTGAGTCTCAGAGTCTGAGGGCTCTGGTGGCTGTCTATCATAGAGGCAGCTGTGTGTGGGGGCTCGTGCCTTTTTTTTGTTGTAACATAATTCCTTTCATTACTTTTGGTTGGGTAAAGCGGTAGTCTAGTTTTCGCTATTCTTTTGGTTTTACATCCTGTAGGCCTAGAGTTTTGGTAGAGGTAGCCCGCTGTCTAACAGGGTTCGCCGGCTCTGTATAGAGTTGGCTCTGTTGGGCAGCTTTATTTTTCTTTTGGCCGCTTTATCCAAACCCACCTTTTCGTTGAACTTTCTTTTTTTTTAGGACGTGGGATGCCTGGAGAAGCTGGAGGTGGTTCCCCTCCTACAGATGACCCTTTGTTCCTTTAATAAATTTGTTAAACCTTTTCCTTGTGTCCTGTGTCCATTAAATATGTTTTGATCCTTGTTGGATCGTAACACCGCCGGATGTGGTCCATGAACAAAAGCGGTCCCCGCCCTAAGGGGGGCTACAGAGAGCGCTATCTCTATAGCAGTTAGCAGCCAGTGTGTTACTCTGCAGCCTTATTGCTTGTTTTCGAAGAGTCAGACGAAGAGTTTTTAACATGGAGGGTGAACTTATGGATGTTTCTCAGCGGCCTACGTAATGCGTCTGGATTTTAAAAAGTAGTTCGCCATTTGCCCTGTTCAAAATGGCGGCGGCCACAGAAGCTAAGGACTTTACAAGAAAACACGGTAAA
The DNA here is from genome assembly GCA_038048925.1 of Garcialebias charrua. Lineage (NCBI taxonomy): Eukaryota > Metazoa > Chordata > Actinopteri > Cyprinodontiformes > Rivulidae > Garcialebias > Garcialebias charrua. The sequence goes on along the minus strand of JBBPBX010002298.1, from coordinate 4,276 downwards.
AACAATTATTTCTTTGCTGAGAAAAAATATATTTCTTAGCTGACTTTATAGCACAAGGTTTTTCTGAGCTTAACCGTTTCACGAAATGGTCAAATCTGCTGGATTAAAAAAAGTAGTTCGCCATTTGCACGTTAGCGCGTTAGCATTAGCTTCCGCTAGCTTTGCTAATACATAAGCGCTTTTGAAATTGCGGACCTAAATAAATTAATAAGCACTTTAGAAATAGCGGAACTAATTTTTGGATTAGCGCTGCCCAGCACTGAAATAACTAATAAAGTAACTTAGTAATCTAACTTAGTTACTTTCCAAATCAAGTAATCAGTAACTTGACTAAGTTACTTTCCCCAAGGACTAATCAGTAACTTACTTTTTCAATGTAACTGTTAAGGGATGCGAGTTGTTCGCAGCGCTTCTGGCGTCCCAGGGATGGAAAATAAGCAGGATGCTCGGTTCTTTCTTTAGGCAGAACACGCCATATTTATTCACACGAAGACCACTACTCGTACACTAACAGAAGAAGAAAAAGGGTGGGGAAGTCCCTCACGGAGGAAACCGGAAATAGAATTCCTGCTCTTCACAATAAGAGCGTAAATTAACATAGCTCAACACCCCCACTCGCTCTTATGTCCCTGGCTCATAAAAATACAAACACAAATTAACCTTTTCACCTTAATATATGTACAACAAAGAAAAATAAACATTTGTCCCTTCACACTGCACTAAAACCATAGATATACGGAAGTATCTGATCTCGTATATCTCCGTATCTTTCACATATACGGACAATTTCCGGGGATTTCCGTATCGCATCCCCGGCAGATCCGGTTTCCGGATATTCCTGTAAACGGCCCGCAATGATCCTTAAAAAATCCCAAAATCCGGATACTTATATCTCCCGCAGATCCAGAACAAATGTGGCTGTTATCCCTCGGGATTGCTGCTTTACATCTTTTTGGAAACTTTCCGCATTTTACACGTATGGTTGGTTTAGGTTCGCGCCCATACGTGACAGATGTCTCTCGGATATTTATGGATTTTTATCTGTCAAGGATCTTGAAAATATGAGTGTATGTGATACCTCGGGATTCCTGCTTTAGATCTCTTTGGAAATTTTCCGCATCTTTGACGTATTGTTGGTTTAGATTCACGTCCATACCTGACAGATGTCTATCGGATATTTCCGGATTTTTATCTGCCGCAGATCCTGTAAAATGTGGTTTTTATCCCTCGGGATTCCTGCTTTAGTTCTCTTTGGAAACTTTCCGCATCTTACACGTATGGTTGGTTTAAATTCACGCCCATACCTGACAGATGTCTCTCGGATATTTCAGGATTTTTATCTGCCGCAGATCCTGTAAAATGTGGCTTTTATCCCTCGGGATTCCTGCTTTAGATCTCTTTGGAAACTTTCTGCATCTTTGACGTATGGTTGGTTTAGATTCACGCCCATACCTGACAGATGTCTCTCGGATATTTCTGGATTTTTATCTGCCGCAGATCCTGTAAAATGTGGCTTTTATCCCTCGGGATTCCTGCTTTAGATCTCTTTGGAAACTTTCTGCATCTTTGACGTATGGTTGGTTTAGATTCACGCCCATACCTGACAGATGTCTCTCGGATATTTCTGGATTTTTATCTGCCGCAGATCCTGTAAAATGTGGCTTTTATCCCTCGGGATTCCTGCTTTAGATCTCTTTGGAAACTTTCTGCATCTTTGACGTATGGCTGGTTTAGATTCACGCCCATACCTGACAGATGTCTCTCGAATATTTCCGGATTTTTATCTGCCGCAGATCCTGTAAAATGTGGCTTTTATCCCTCGGGATTCCTGCTTTAGATCTCTTTGGAAACTTTCTGCATCTTTGACGTATTGTTGGTTTAGATTCACGCCCATACCTGACAGATGTCTCTCGGATATTTCTGGATTTTTATCTGCCGCAGATCCTGTAAAATGTGGCTTTTATCCCTCGGGATTCCTGCTTTAGATCTCTTTGGAAACTTTCCGCATCTTACACGTATGGTTGGTTTAGATTCACGCCATACGTGACAGATGTCACTCGAATATTTACGGATTTTTCTTTATTCATTTATGCAAATTTGGGAATTTGATATACTGTAAATATAGGTTTGGCATTCATGTAAAATAACTATCTTAACATATGTTTCCAATACAAGCAATTAAATCATTAAATAATACAAACATATCATGAATTACTGAGCTCAAACGTCTTTGCTATAATGATGGATGTTAATGTCATGTTTGTATAAGTATGTCCTTTATGTCAATGCCTGCTGACAATGTTGCAAACTAATTTCCCTACGGGGACAAATAAAACTATCTATCAGTGGTTATTTGTTTTTTTATTTGTAATATCTGAAGCACTTTATGTACCGTACATTTGTTTTAAATCTGCTATACAAATCACAAGCTGGACCAGTAAACCATTTCAATAAGAACTATGAAAAATCAGTATAATATAACAGTTTATGAAACAGTCTAGTAAATACGGTACACAGTGGTATGTATATTCATAACAAATACTAATGCAAACATATCAAGACATAAAAAAATGACCATGACTTTAAGATTTCACACACACACGCACGCAAACACACACACACACACACACACACACACACACACACACACACACACAATAAGCAAGTGTAGTCTGTTCATCGTTCTTTAGTTTTAGCAGTTCGCTTTCGTAAATGAGCCCATGAGGCTCAATAAGATTTACCTGACTAAATAAAGGTTGAATGAAAATTAATGAAAAGTTAAATATACATATCCAGACAATATCCAATACTAGGATTTATTATGTATGGGTATCCAGAAGATATCCAATGCTAGGCTTTATTATGTATGAGTATCCAGAAAATATCCAATATGAGGATCTGTCAGATATGTATCTGGAAAATATCCAATACTAGGATTTATTATGTATGGGTATCCAAAAAATATCTAATACTATGATCTATCACAGATGTGTATCCGGAAAATATCCAATACTAGGATTTACTACGTATGGATATCCGGAAAATATCCAATATGTGGATCTGTCTGATGTGTATCCGGAAAATATCTAATACCAGGATCTGTCACAGATAAATATCCGGCAAATATCCAATGCTAGGATTTATTATGTATGGGTATCCGGAAAATATCCAATATGAGGATCTGTCAGATGTGTATCCGGAAAATATCCAAAACTAGGATTTATTAAGTATGGGTATCCGGAAAATATCCAACACTAGGATCTGTCACAGATGTATATCCGTCAAATATCCAATGCTAGGATTTATTATGTATGGGTATCCGGAAAATATCCAATATGAGGATCTGTCAGATGTGTATCCGGAAAATATCCAATACTAGGATTTATTAAGTATGGGTATCCGGAAAATATCCAATACTAGGATCTATCACAGATGTGTATCCGGTAAATATCCAATGCTAGGATTTATTATGTATGGTTATCCGGAAAATATCCAAAATGTGGATCTGTCAGATGTGTATGCGGAAAATATCTAATACTAGGATTTATTATCTATGAGTATCCAGAAAATATCCAATAGTAAGATCTGTCACAGATGTGTATCCGGCAAATATCCAATGCTAGGATTTATTGTGTATGGGTATCCGGAAAATATCCAATATGAGGATCTGTCAGATGGGTATCTGGAAAATATCCAATACTAGGATTTATTAAGTATGGGTATCTAGAAAATATCCAATAGTAGGATCTATCACAGATGTGTATCTAAAGAGTATCCAATATTAGGATCTGTCACAGATTTGTATCCGGAAATATCCAATGCTAGGATTTATTATGTATGGGTATCCAGAAAATATCCAATACTAGGATCTATCACAGATATGTATCTGGAAAATATGCAGTAGTAGGATCTTTCTCATATGAGTATCCAGAAAATATCCGATACTAGGATCTCTCAAGTATGGGTATGCATAAAATATTCTATACTAGGATCTATCGCAGATGTGTATCCCGAAAATATCCTATACTAGGATTTATCATGTATGAGGATCCAGAAAAATATCCAGTGCTAGGATCTATCACAGATGGGTATGCGTGGGATATCCTGTACTAAGATCTGTTACAGATGAGATCTCCCCGTATACCACCGGAAACATATTGGATATGTGGCAGATACGGACAATTGCATAATGTTGTATCTCCCCGGATATTAGGCCTTTTTGTCCAGTGTCACATGTCAAAGATATTTTCCCTTTGTTGACAATTTCTCCTGTGAA
>JBBPBX010002297.1:64050-92100 GCA_038048925.1 Garcialebias charrua | reverse complement strand
TGGGTAAGTCAGGCATTCATGGTTTTGAGGGTTACTTTTGAAATCAGCGATTTCTATTGTTGGCAAAAGTTTGTGTGCCTTGGTCGCAAAGCTAATGCTAACTGTAATCTCCATTCATTCCTTAAGTGGTTGGTTAGCCGTTGCTGCTTTAGCTGCTAAACACGCCGACAGCGACTTTTGTGAGGGCTAACGAGCTCAGCCGTCCGGTGTGTTAGTTAAAATCCAGCCTTCGTGTCACGATTTTGTGCAGTTTTAGGTGAAATCGACAGTAGAGCTCGTTGTGTTAGCTAGCTCATGTGGAGTTAGCAGAGCTGTTTCTTCCCAACTTCCAGGACGTTCAGTGAACTGTGGCTTTCTCTCATCGTGACCGCGTGTTGTTAACTAGCAGGTTTCAAAAGCAGGTCAACCCTTCTCTGCTGGTGAAAGAAATAATTGTTCAGTTTTGTGGTCGTGCACAAGCTTTGATCCAAGCAAGGCATTCAGTTTCACATATAGGGAAACGGTGAATTTTACTTCCACAAATACGGTCAGGGTACCTGACATCTCCTGTACAGATACCCCACTGACGGTGGAGGACCATTTTTCCAGCCCTGACGCAAAAAAATTCTGCACGTATGCTAGCTAGCAATGTAAGTAGCATGTGGTGCCGGTCTCACAAACGCTACCGTAGCGTTTGTTTTGTGAGACCGGCACGCGCGTGGAAGCTGCGCTGTGACGTGTTATGGGCATTAGCCAATGAAACGCGGCCCTGTGGGCGGAGCTTGGTAAGGTCCATTCAGCTCAGCTTCCTTAACTCCGCCTCCACTTCTTGTCTGTCGCAACCGCTGTGGATTTCTGTGTTTATATGTAGGGCTGTGCGATATGACGATATATATCGTGGGGACGATAGAAACGTGTCTATCGTGCTACTTTCCTTCTATCGTCTCTATCGTGATAAATAAGAATAAAAAAATAACGGTCGCAAAGAAGCTTCATATTGTGGTTTTGCGAGATGACGGCGCTGCTTTATGTTTGACGCACGCGCGGGTTAGCGACACATGCTTTACGTTGTTAAACTCGAGTTCAACAGAGACGCAGCCGGCATGAAGCCGGTGTCACCAGATATCTATGGGTGTCACAACATGGAGAAACAGCTGCGCAGGCAGCCCAAGAAGAAGAACTTTTACCAAAAAGAGGGGAAGCTCACCTTGTTAGCTTCCATTATTTAGCTCCGCTGAAACTCGGAGACAAAATGGGTCCAGAGGACACGAAGTTCAACCGAGTCCGAACTCGGGTCCAGTTAACCAATACAAAACAGACCAGAGACACAACAGAACCGGAATCAAACGCAACATGTTCTCTTTTCTGTTTCTTTGCCTTGTTTACTCCAGATTCCAGTCAGAGCGGATTTCTTCTTCGTGGGTTTTATTAGCAGCCGTTGTTTTACCGCCACCTGCAGGAAAAATTTGGACCAAAGTAGGTCCAAAGTTGGACCAAAGTTTCTACTTTGGTCCAAATTTCCTTGTTCTTTTTGTTCACATTCTTATAATTGTAACTGTATCTGTAGTAAAATAAAATAAAATAAAAACTTTGGTCCAAATTTTTCCTGTACACACACACACATCGTGTTGTATATACACGATGTGTATGTGTGTACAGGAAAAATTTGGTCCAAAGTTTTTTTTTACATCGTGATATATATCGTTATCGTGATATAAAAAAGTCCATATCGTGATATATGATTTTTTCCATATCGCCCAGCCCTATTTATATGTTAATAAAACGTTCTAAAACATAAAATAAAAACATGGAGCGCTGGTCCAGCACACCAGAACACCATGAAATCTGCAGAGCCTCGCGCAGCCACGTTGAACCCGAGTTTAATTCGCTCGTGACAAATTCATTCATTGCCTCAATTCATTCATGGACTCAGCGGAGGAGGAAGCGATCACTTGACTTTTGGCAAAAAAACAAAAGTCCAGATCAGGGATGAAGGAGAATTTCAAATTCAAGATCTTTTTTATTGAATTTTTCATTTTTTCCTCCAACAAAAAAAACACTATCATTAAACAGCAAAGATGGTAATGAAACATTTGCATGTAACCATTGGTGAAGACATTATTAAACTGAGTCAATCTGAGTTGCAACATGTACATTATAATCCACACCAAAGGAAAAAAAAAAAGAAAATAATCCTTACCCATTACCCAATCACTGCCAAAAGAAAAGGGAAAAAATAAATAAAAGGTAAAATAGCCAAGATTACTAATAATTTGTATAAGAAAGGTAGGTAATACAGTCTAATGTGTTGATGGCTGTGCAGTTCTTGGCAAAGTGAAAGAAAATATAAATTAATGGCAGTGATGGACCCCCCACCCCCTCCCTTTTCCCACCCTGGACAGCTGCAAAAAACAGAAGCAGCAAGCTCCATAAAAAAATAAAAATAAGTCTCCTGTCTAACTTTTAAACTAGTGCTCCAGTATCATAAGAGGGAAAAAAAATGTATAAGCACCTCATGCAAGGCCAAAAATGTACACATAGATGTGTGATCACGTACACACATACAAACATAAAGTTAAATTAATCCTAATCCTAAATTAAATCTTCAATCAGTCCAAGACTAATTCAAGATTAAATTCAAGATAGTCAACAGGTAAACAAGAAGAGGAAAAATGTTAATAGTTCAAAATAATATATTGAAAACATTATATATTTCACCCATTTTTATACATGAATAGGCCTACTTCAATTATTTATGTGCCTAAATACAAAACCAAAAAGCCCCACTAAAGACTAAAAAGTCTCAGATAATCAGAGTATTGCTGGGTTTCAGATGACGTAGCAGTGACGTCACAGAATGCAGATGCGGGGCAGGAGTAAACGCAGCCGTTTCCTTCTGTTGCTGATTCAGCATCAACATGCCTAAATTCTGTGCCGTTTACGGTTGTTGCAACCGCTCTAATCGAGAGATAGATAAAAGTTATTTTCGTGTTCCGAAAGTAGTATGCTACAAGGGGATTAATTTAAAAAAACTTACAGAAAAAAGACGACAAACGTGGATTACAACCTACGGCTAAAAACAGGAGGTGCAGAAACTGACGAGAGTCTGCAGCGACCACTTTGTTACAGGTAAGGGTCGTATCGTTTAAATCATATTTTCAGATATTTTATTGGACAGTAACTAGAAAGACAGGTAAGATATGTTATGCCCTAGCTTGTGTAGTGGTTCAACACTTGGTTGTTCCCAGAAAAAATCCGATTAGAATGCTAATGTTGTTAGCGGTTAGCTTAGTGCTAGGAAAGGCATTTACGTGTTTTACTTTAAAGTGGTGTCTTATATTTAGGTTGTCCGAGTGCAGCAGGTGATGTACATTCCCAAGACTGGGCCCCCACTGTTAACCTGGGGTACCAAAGAAGTAACGAGTGGCCACAAACAGAAGCATCCCTCCGGCGCAGGGAAAGAGCTAAGGCCTGGAAGCTTCTCTGCACTGAGGAGGCCAACAGTCTGGAAGAGGAGCTCTGTGAAGAAAGCTTACCAGCCCCTGAAAATGAACGATTCAAAGGTAAAATAATAATAAATAAAAATACTATTTATTTATTTATAGAATTTCTGAACGTAATTTTTAATAATTAAATATTTGCAGATGCAGAATGCCAGACGGATCTAAGCATGGTTGACCTCACAAAGCTGGAGGATGCAGTGAAAGGCTACACAACTGAGATCTGCGACCTTAAGGAAAAAGTCTCAGTGACTAAATTTACTCCTGAAACCTTCCAGAACAACGATAAAACAAAGTTTTATACGGGACTGCCCAACTTTTTAGTTTTGATGCAAATTTTTCAGCTCTGTGAACCTTATACATCAGCATGTCATCACTGTCAGCACTCTCCAAATTTGAGCAATTTATTATGATACTTATGCATCTCAGATTACATCTGCAGCTTCAAGACCTTGCCTATAGATTTAATGTGTCAAAAGCCACTGTGTCTCGAATTTGTTTTAGAACGATTCATGTTCTCCATGAAAGATTACAATTCTTAATAGAGTGGCCTGAGCGACAAGTAATTCAATCAACTATATTTATATAAATATTTTAAGTTTAAATGATTATACATGTATTTATCATTTAAAGTAAATCAAAAGTAAATTAAATCACTAATACTGTTACAGACCATATTTGTACATGTTAATTGTTCATGAAGACAAAAAAAAAATTTACCCAATAAGGTTGAATATTTTTAATTTATTCAATGAACTCCATAACCAATCTTTGTGAATATTGGTCAGTTAAAATGACATGAGTTTTGCTATTGAAATAAAAACATTTTTCTGAAGTAGACTCATTTTGCAACATTTGTGACATATGACATTTGTATGTGCTGTTATTTAACATATTAGAACACCTTTGAAATTCACAAGCTAATCTCATATTGATTTAAATATATCATTTGATTTAACATACTTAACTTTTCAATTAAGATTATTGTAAATAAAAAACAGCTGTCATGACATGTAACAACATCACATGACCCTTCTGCAGAGTGCTTGCTACAGGTGTAGCTGAAACATGTTATGGTAGTGACAAATGTTTTTGGGGAAAAAAAGAGCAACTGTTTAAATTTGTATAAACTTTTCAAACTCCTTTCATCAACTACTCCAAATAACATTCTTGATTCTTAGATTGGTTAGTCACGTGTGGATTTCTGTCCCAGGATTTCAGGTAGGATGCAATGTGTAAAATAGTGCTGAATTTTGGGAACTGCTGTTTCCCACAGCTGGTCATCTGGCAGAATTCTTTCCACATAAATATCATTTTCACTCCATACTACAAAATCACAATATTGTACATCCACAATGTGAATCTGATCCTGGAGCTGATGGTAATAAGGATGGTTCCTATCCAGTTGTACAGAATCTCCAACCTTGACGAGACGACGAGACAAAAACCAGGCTGTCCAGCACACATCCTCAGACTGACTTCATGCTGTTTGCTCTGTGGGCACTGAAGGACAAGACAATGAAACTTAGACATAAAAAATAAATACGGTAGTCTCCAAAACATTTCAATATGATACTTTTTTAAAGATTGTGTTTCACTCATTTCACTATCCAACACCAATGTTAGAAAATGAGACTATATTTATGTCTCTGTCAACCAGGTGTGTTCCACAGGTAAGAATGTATTAATCTGGACTAAGTTTTAAAAGGTGATGGAAAGGTCACACATTTTTTAACTGGAAACAAGGCAACATCCCACAAACTGCAAGACCATCCCCAAAACTACGGCTACATGCTGTGAAATATGCAAACAACAAAGATTTGAGTAAAAAATTATAGTTGTAACATTCATACTGTGAGGTGCGCAAAGTCTGCAGTGCAGTACCCTAATGCATGCTCAATAATCCAGGTAGAAAAATCTAAAAAAGCTAAGTCTGCAGTGCAGTAGTCCAAACCTTTTGAGAAATAAATTTTACCTTGATTTCACACACCCTGGCTCCATGACAGTCACATGAAACGACTCCATCTGGTGAGGCTCCCATGTATGGCCACCTTGAGTTTAACCAGCTAGTATCTGAAGTTACAAAGAAGATACGATCACCTTGATGATACTGTATTATCAAAACAAAAAAAATCATAATATTTTCAGTACATTAACTTACCTTTTTAATGGAGTTACTGTAGATCTCTGACCTACAGTGTAGAAATGCATATGACTCAACGTTAACACATACAACTCCAGCACGAATTTGGCTTTACAGAAGCTAAATATATTATTTTTAAGTAGATCCACGCACATAGAAATAACAGGGGGCTAACTAAACTTGTTGTTAGCATTAGCGATAGCGTAGTTAGCATAGGCTAATTACTAAATAAATAATACATCTCACTACTCACCCGGGCAGAAACAAGTCGACAACCATTTAAAGCTTCTTTTGATCCTAAATGGTTAACCCAAAACTCGTCCTCGCCAGTTTATTTAGGGCTTTGGCATACTTGCTGTAATCCATTCTGCTGTGTTTTGAACTGGGGAAAATCACTTCCTGCCCCGCATCTGAATTTCGCGCCACTTCCGGGTCACGTGATTGCAACCCAGCAATTGGCAGAGTCCTGCTCATCTGTTTGTCACCTCATGTAAACAAAAGTTTAGTGTAAACATAAACAAAGCCAGTGCGGGAACAGCGCGTTGCTCATCTGTCAAAAGAAAAGTTAAATATTACTTGCGCTGTGAAGCCTGAGGTAACTCCTGTCTAACTTTTAAACTAGGGCTCCAGTATCATAAAAGGGGAAAAAAAAAAAAAATGTATAAGCACCTCACAAAATAGTTTAAAAGTATGCAAGGCCAAAAATGTATACACATAAATGTGTACCGGTAATCACGCACACACATACAAACATAAAGTTAAATTAATCCTAATCTCAAATTAAATCCTCAATCAATCCAGGACTAACCCAAGATTCAGCTCAAGATAGTCAACAGGTAAACAAGAAGAGGAAAAATGTTAATAGTTCAAAATAATATATTGAAAACATTATATATTTCATCCATTTTTATACATGAATACTTCAATTATTTATGTGCCTAAATACAAAACCAAAAAAGCCGCAGTAAAAACTAAAAAAGTCTCAGATAATGAGAGTATTGGCAGAGTCCTGCTCATCTGTTCGTCACCTCATGTAAACAGAAGTTTAGTGTAAACATAAACCAAGCCAGTGCTGGAACAGCGCGTTGCTCATCAGTCAAAAGAAAAGTTAAATATTACTTGCGCTGTGAAGCCTGAGGTAAGGTGTCCATGAACTTCTGCGCCTCCTCCACAGAGCCCAGCCACTTTCTGTGTCCATCAGGTAAAGTCACGCGGAGTCGAGCAGGAAAAAGCAGAGCAGGTTTTAAACCCAGAGAGTACAACGCAGCCATCACTTCCTTATACTCCACACGCTGGTTAAGGACTTCAGGGGTGTAATCCTCCACGATCCGCACCGGTTTCCCCCGGTATTCAAGTTTACCTCTGCGTCGAGCCTCCCGGATGAGGAGCTCCTTCACCTGGACCCGGTGCACTCGCAGGATAACCGGGCGCGGCCGCTGGTCCGAGGCAGGTTTTGGGGCGAGGGTTGTAAATGAGCCTCGAAGCTCAGTGAGACTAACCTATATAGGGCTGTGTGCCTGTCAAAAAAATGTGTATAGGGCTGGGTGCCTTTCAAAAAAAAAAAAGTGGTACCAGTATCTTCACTTCGGTGTCTGTTCCTTTTTTTGGTGCCAATTTTGTAACTACCATTAATTCTAACGAGAAGAAAATTACGTTACACATTACAGTACAAATCTTGAGTAGTATTTTTTAACTTTGGTATTTTTCCAGTCCATGCAGTTTTCTTACATAAAAATAAATAATTTCCAGGTCAAAAGAACAGTTGCAAACCAGTGACACGTCAGTGTGTAATGATCACTGCTACATACTGAGGACCATTTCACTTAACAGTTTTTCTTTAGAGAAATTAACGTCTGCTTTCTCTGGACACAAACCAGCCCGCTCCTGGCTGATGGTGTCTCTAGCAGTAGAACATGTTTGCTCTGAGGGTGTGGATGATGCTTGTTGCACACACAGATACAGGACCTTGTTGTCAAGTTTGATAGCATTAGTATAGTGTCCCTCACATCCCACAAGCAGGTCACTGGATTCACTGAAGTTAGTGTTGATGCCAGACTTCTGCACCTCTGTGTCTCTTCCTGCATCTTCTCTGTGGTTCTCTCGCGTTAAGGGCTCTTATCATCTTCCTAAAAGTCTGGTCCTCTGGACATTAAAAAAAAGCTTTTTTTATTTTTTATTATTATTATTATTATTATTATTATTATTATTATTTTTGAATGTCCAGAGGACCAGACTTAGCATTTTTAGAACATCCTTTACAGCTTAACTTGCCACCACCATGCAGCCTGCACTGTAGTTAAAAGCAGCAAACTTTTAACAACAAAGTTTGTGACTGTCTGGCCCCCCATCTCGCTTTTCTTTTATCAGTCTGTCTTTCTCACATCAGGGTCAGAGGCTCCTGTGAGGAGAACATAAACAGTGAACATTAGGTTAACTGTTTAAGCAGCTGACCAGATGGATGAGCAGATTTTTTACAAGCTTTATCTGTTACTGTCAATCTTTAGTTAGCTTTTGATTTTAGCTAGCTACATAGCCATAAATTAACCTACACACTAATATCTTAAAGTTAGCGTTACATGGATCCTAGTTTAACTCACCGCAATGCACGTATTAAGCTGCAGTATTGTTAACAAATGCCAACAAATATCAGCTGAAATCCCAGACACAACTCCGTCCTTGGAGCGAAGCGGAGTCCAGTCGTGGAGATTTTGAATCAGGCCGTTCAGACTCTAACACCACAGGTTGACTTTAATGCTGAGAGGATGATGGCTGCCTGGGGTCCTCTCTCTTTGCAGTCAAACATTGAGCAATTTTCTGCTCGTAAATTGATTTTGTGCACGGTCAGGCGCTTCATCAAATTAGTTGCAACTAGTTTACAACACATATATTATGGCAAGCCATTATATCCATTAATAGCCACAAGTGGCTATTTTGGACTAATAATGTATATTAAGGCTTGCCATAACTACACGTAAATCCCGTCTTTGGGCATAACCACATATGTGTTTTTCCTGGTGTCTGTAAGTTGCAGCAGCACTGGCACTGGCTGTAACATTACATGTGGATGAAACCATGTGTAACGGTACAGTACAGCCAAGCACCGAAACTTAACACCAAAAGATGAGGCATATTTTGATACATATATTGATCAAAGCAGCTTGGTCTGTACAATAAAATAACCTAAGTTCTGTACTCAGCCCTACGCATGCTGCAGCTGTAGACTTTATTTGAGTTATAAAGCTGAGCTAAGCTAGATGCAGAAATGTCTTTGTTGACTCACAGTAAGAGCTGCTGTAAATTCCTGATGGGTGTGAAAATGACAGTAGCTACTAAAAAGCAGAGGTTTGGTGTTCTCCAGGAAATGAACTGGTTTACAGTGGCAAGGTATGAATTTATCTTCTCATTAAACACATGAAGACAGATATCCAGTTTAGGGTGATTTATTTGCTGTGTTCCTTTTGGTATTTACACACAGCAGTAACCAGTGCACAAACAGAAGCTCAAACCTCAAGGCTCCACCCGTGTCGGGAGAGAAACAAACTCTGACCGACACACGCTGCTCTGCACGTTACACAGAGCGGTTCATTCAGCAGTCAGAACAGCCATGGTGCATTCAAGAGCGTAACTAGGAACTATTATATTAAGAAAGAAACGAGCCGTAAAAAAACAAAAACAAAACAGAGCTCATTAAACTTGCCAATTACACAACAATGAGGGCTTTCTAACTGCTTTATTAATAAAGGTTGAATGAATATACTTAATTAGAATCAGACTTTTTAAAGAGCAAGTCAGCCTTTCATTATGTTTGCTCTGAATGTGTTCTGTTAAATTGTAAGTGCACAGGTGTGTTTTTGGCTTTGTTATGCAGGGGGAAAAAAACTGTTTTTGAGACATTTATTTTGTACTGTTATGGCTGTTTGTTAATAAAGGTGCATGTGTGACAATTGGGACAAAGTTTGACTCAGAAATATATTTTTATTACTTTATGGAAAATAAATATTGATTTATATTGTCATTTAAAGGGATTGTGACATGATTTTTTTTACTATTCATAAAATTGCTCAAAATATATATATTTTATCATTTAAATATGTTTGTTTTTGCAAACAAAATGATAAATCACTTTAATTTTGCTTTAAAAGTGATTTTGAACTTCAAGCCGTGTTTAATCATGGGAAATCCCATTACACGCGAACGCACCATCTGTGATGTCACACCGGGCAGAGCTCTGGGCTTGTCACAGTGCGCAGTAGGGCTGTGCGATATGACGATATATATTGTGGGGACGATAGAAACGTGTCTATCGTGCTACTTTCCTTCTATCGTCTCTATCGTGATAAATAAGAATAAAAAAATAACTGTCGCAAAGAAGCTTCATATGGGGTTTTGCGAGATGACGGCGCTGCTTTATGTTTGACGCACGCGCGGGTTTGCGACACATGCTTTACGTTGTTAAACTCGAGAGCAACAGAGCCGCAGGCGCATGAAGCCGGTGTCTCAACAAGGAGAAAACAGCTGCACAGGCAGCCCAAGAAGAATAACTTTTACCAAAAAGAGGGGGAAGCTCACCTTGTTAGCTTCCATTATTTCGCTCCGCTGAAACTCGGAGACAAAATGGGTCCAGAGGACACGAACCCAGAGTCCAACCGAGTCCGAACTCGGGTCCAGTTAACCAATACAAAACAGACCAGAGACACAACAGAACCGCAATCAAACGCAACGTTTTCTCTTTTCTGTTTCTTGCTTTGTTTACTCAAACTTCAGAGCGGATTTCTTCTTCGTGAGTTTCATTAGCAGCTGTTGTTTTACCGCCACCTGCAGGAAAAATTTGGACCAAAGTAGAAAAGGAGTTGTTTGTTTGTTTAGTTTATTCATTTTATAATATGAAATACAACAATTAACGTATTCATAATAGAAAAAAAATAAAAAATAAAATGAAAGGTAGCAGATGAAGAATAAATCTTATTAAATCTGCTCCTTATTCATCTAATAACAGTTCAAACAATATTTTCAAACAAAAATCTAAACGACCCAAAAAAATTCTGGAAAACCATAAAATCGCTCTCAGGCACCCCCCAATCATCTGACCTCCCATCACAACTTCTTGTTGACTCTGTTCCTGTGTCAAATAAGCACGAGATCCTGAACTGTTTCAACAAACATTTTGTTGCTTCTAGTTCATTATTTGACACAGTTACAAATGGAAAAACGGCCACTTCATCTAATAATCAAACTTCTACAAATCAAATCCCTCCTACAAGTAAATCCTCAGTTAATCACACCTTCTCTTTTTCTCCGTTCTCAGTCAGTGAGGTAAATAAACTGTTAAAAGACCTTGATCCTAAAAAATCTGCAGGTCCAGATGAACTTCCACCTTATTTCTTAAGGCTGGCTGCTCATATCATCACAGTCCCCGTGACTCACATCTTTAATCTGTCCATAAGCCAAAACACCATCCCAGATGCTTGGAAAACAGCCTTTGTTCTTCCTCTGCTGAAGGGAGGTGACCCCACCTCACTGAACAATTATCGACCGATCTCTAAACTCTGCATTTTAGCCAAGGTTCTAGAAAAACTGATAAACTCTCAGATCAAAAATTATCTGGACTCATTTAACATCTTACCTCTCCATCAATCTGGTTTCAGGAAAAAACACAGCACAACAACTGCTTCTCTGAAGGTTCTTAATGACGTTGTTGAAGCATTGGATGCTAAGAATTATTGTGCTGCACTTTTCTTAGACTTGTCTAAAGCTTTTGACACTGTGGACCATAACATCCTGTGTCATAAGCTCTCAGAAATTGGTTTCTCTGATCACACAATCGGTTGGTTTTCTAATTATTTTTCCAATCGGAGGCAATGTGTTCAACATAACGGTACTTCTTCCAGCTATTTAACAGTTAAAAATGGTGTACCACAAGGCTCAGTTTTAGGACCAACCCTCTTTACAATCTACATAGCTAATGTAGGTCAGAGCATCCCTGATGCATCCTTACATTTCTATGCTGATGATACAGTTGTTTATTGCCAAGCTAAAACAGTAGCTAAGGCTTTCCAGTTACTGCAATCCGCTTTTGACACCATCCAGTCAGATTTGTTCCGTCTCAAACTTGTCCTAAATGCTGATAAAACAAAAGGGATGTTTTTTTCAAGTAGGAAGTCGGTCCCAGCAGATCTTCCTCTGATTTTATCATCAAATGGTGTCCCTATTGAGTTTGTTGACTCATATAAATATTTGGGTATCCTGGTCGATTCACATCTCTCTTTTAAACTCCACGTGGAAAACCTAGTGAAGAAACTGAAAGTAAAACTGGGTTTCTTTTTCAGAAATAAATCATGTCTAACACTGAATGCTAGGATACGCCTTGTATCTGTGACTTTCCTTCCCTCCATTGATTACGGTGACATTCTCTACATGAATGCTCCTACAAGCACCCTGCGGATGTTGGATGTTGTCTATCATGGTGCACTAAGATTCATAACTGGCTGTGATTATCGTACCCACCACTGCACCCTGTATTCACTGGTTAACTGGACATCATTAATCCCGGTTAAAAACTCACTACTACTCCATTGCTTTCAATGCCAGCTGATTTGTATTGGATCGTTTGATTTATGATCTGCAATGTTTTTATGTTTTTCGTGTTGTACTTCATTGTCTGTGTTGCCTGTTGCGTGTTTGTTTGTCCAGCACTTTGGTGTGGACTTGTTCCTGTTTAAAGTGCTTTATAAATAAAATGGTATGGTATGGTATCATTAACCTCACGCAGACTCTTCCACTGGTACATTTTCATCTTTAAATCACTTCTTGGTCTGCTGCCCTCCTACATGTCTTTCGTGAGTGCAGCTACAGTGTGCGCTCTCAGGACATGATCACCTGCAGTGTTCCGTCAGTGAGGACTGAACTTGGAAAAAGGGCCTTCTCCTACTCTGCTCCTGCTTCCTGGAATATCTTACAAAAAGATCTGAAGCTCTCGGCCCTGACCTCTCTAAATGATTTTCAGAATCTGTTGGAATCCTGGCAAAAACCAATGCTGATTTGTTCCTGTTTTTGATTTTGTACATCTACCTTATAATGTTTGCTACTTTTTGCTACTTTTTCTTTTGTCTATTGTTTAATGTACTTGTACCATTGCTGTTCATCATTCTTTAGTTTGTAGCAGGTCGCTTTCGTAAATGAGCCCTCGAAGCTCAATAAGATTTACCTGACTAAATAAAGGTTGAATGAATGAAAATTTTCTATAATAACAAAATAAGTAAATAACTCAGTCAATTTTCAATTCACATATATCACACATTAAATTAGATTCATTTTTTTTTTTTAGCAATTCATTTTTTACCAGTTTCTTAAATACAAGGAATGATTTGGCTTCCTTAACATTTGTCATTTGGCATTAAGTCATTCCATAATCGTACTCCTTGAATTAAGGTAGATCTTAGGTAGATCTAGTTTCTACTTTGGTCCAAATTTCCTTGTTCTTTTTGTTCACATTCTTATAATTGTAACTATCTGTAGTAAAATAATAAAATAAAAAAACTTTGGTCCAAATTTTTCCTGTACACACACACACACACACACATCGTGTTGTATATATCGTGATATATATTGTTATCGTGATATAAAAAAGTCCATATCGTGATATATGATTTTTTCCATATCGCCCAGCCCTAGTGCGCAGGTATGAGCAGCTCGACATGAAGGTCAGTCTGATACAGAATCAGACCTAAATTAGATCCTGTTGTTTCTTTTTCCATCAACCAAACAATTTTCTGCTTCCCAAAATGAAGACGAATAGCTCAAATCTTCACATAGATTGCTAAATTCGTCCAGTTTTAAATTGTCCGCTATTAAAGACACCACAGCCCTCTGCCCAGTGTGACATCACATATCAGGTCAGGTCCACCGACATGATTTTTTTACTATTCGTAAAATTGCTCAAAATATATATATTTTAACATTTAAATATGTTCCTTTATGCAAACAAAATGATAAATCACTTTAATTTTGCTTTAAAAGTGATTTTGAACTTCAAGCCGTGTTTAATCATGGGAAATCTGATTACACCTGAACGCACCATCTGTGATGTCACACCGGGCAGAGCTCTGGGTTTGTCATAGTGCGCAGGTATGAGCAGCTCGACATGAAGGTAAGTCTGATACAGCATCAGACCTAAATTAGATCCTGTTGTTTTAGTGCTGGACGATAATTCAATAACGATAAATATCGCGATATACTTTTATTCAATAACGATGATATGAAGTTTAAGCATATTTTCGATATTTCGATAGGATTTTACAACGTTTCACTGACGTTTTTCTGTTTCTGTTCGGGTTGGAGCGGCTGCTTCAACAACCCGCCCGGACAGAAAAAGCTGTGACACAAAACGTGCGTGGTGACGTCGTTGTTACGCAGCGCTCACTCCAGCAGCAGGCGTTAGCGGTAGCAGGCTAAAAGCTAAGCTAGTCTCCAAAGCGCGTTAAGTTTTCGCTTCAAAACGAGTCAAACGAGTGCTCATGACCGTCAGAATGTGACTGAACAAAGTTTCACAAGCGAAGAGAAAGCAGACGACATCACTG
This sequence comes from Garcialebias charrua, assembly GCA_038048925.1. Lineage (NCBI taxonomy): Eukaryota > Metazoa > Chordata > Actinopteri > Cyprinodontiformes > Rivulidae > Garcialebias > Garcialebias charrua. Next base: position 77,902 of record JBBPBX010002297.1, on the reverse strand, counting down.
ATGAGAGGAAAGACTAATTCGTCGGTGTGGACGTAGTTCGGTTTTGTTAAACTGCAGGTCTCATCTGCAGCGAGTCTTACTCGGTTTCTTTATTTTGCAAAACGTGACAAAGTCGTTCTAACTAGCGGTGGGAACATCTAACTTGTTTAATCTGAAGAGTTTCCACTCGATATAATATGAGAGTCAGAAGATGAAGAACAATAAAGTTTGAGCCAACGTTTCCCTGAAACTACGACGTAAACAAACAGCCCCAGCAGCGCTGCATGTTTTTTTATTCAAAATAAAACAAATTCATCAGAAGAAGAAAAAACACTGAATGAAAATGTGCAGAAAGACGAAAATAGTGTTTTAATATCTGCCCCTTGTTTAAAAAATACAAAATAACTACAAACAAACAACAACCTTCACTTCACCTGCACCACACCTTCCCAACAACTTTGATTTAATCATATTTTAAAACAAATAGTTTTAGAAATGTTTATGGTGATATCAAGTCAACACAATCCTGTTTCCTGATTTACAACTCAGCTCCTTCAAACTAGTCCTAAATGGAGGTTTTACAAACATTTACATTCCCTTCAGGGTTTAATAACTTTAAACAAATTTTAATTGAATATTTGGGGGGTAATTTTTTTTTTAGTTTTATACATGACTTGTAAAATACTATGTTCAACCAAATCATAAAATTTTAATAATTTAAACTGATGAAATATTTGTTGGGTGACCATAGCACTTCCTACTAATAATTCTTATAGCTCTTTTTTATAAAATAAAAACAGGGTTTGTAATAGTTTTACATGCTTTTCCCCAAACTTCAATACAACAGATTAAATATGGAACAATCATTACATTATACAATATATTCAAAACTTTGTCATTCAAAAACTATTTTACTTTATACAGTAATGCAATTGATTTTGTTATTTTTATTCTTTAAGTAATTTCCATGAGATTTTTATGTCAGCTTCTTATAAATAACAACACCCAAAAGTTTTATTTAATTAACTATAAATTTCAATGCTGTAAATTTTAAAGATGTTTAAAGTTAAAACTATTAATATTGACACAGTTGAGAATTTTATGGCAAGAAAGTTCATGCTCAATAATCCAGGTACCAAATCCAATAATTCTCAGTTGGGTCATCTGGACAGTTTCTTTTTTTATAGAAACTGGATGGAGGGTGAAACGTTTCTATAAAAAAATAAACTGTCCAGATGACCCGACTGAGAATTATTGGGTTGCGAAGTTTATGTTTATTTGATGGTGATTTCCATCTTTTTGGAGGCTAAATACAAATACAAGGTGAACATTAAAGCTCCACTGACATGTTCTTTTAACTTTTCAAAAAATGGCACAACATATATAAATATTAAGATAGACCTCTGACCGTTTTTGCTAAAATAATGTTAAATGAATGACAATTTCTCTCAAAATAGTTTAAAATTAGCGCCGTTTTTTTAGACCGTAAATCCGGATCTTCCGGTCACGTGTCAGCATTCCTGTTTGTGACGTCACGTCCGATACTGAACTCTGCTCAAACGACAAAAATATAGACGCATCCGTCGAATTTAGCCATTTAAAACTACATTATAGCGAAGCCAAATCGCTATAATGTAGTTTTAAATGGCTAAATTCGACGGATGCGTCTATATTTTTGTCGTTTGAGCAGAGTTCAGTATCGGACGTGACGTCACAAACAGGAATGCTGACACGTGACCGGAAGATCCGGATTTACGGTCTAAAAAAACGGCGCTAATTTTAAACTATTTTGAGAGAAATTGTCATTCATTTAACATTATTTTAGCAAAAACGGTCAGAGGTCTATCTTAATATTTATATATGTTGTGCCATTTTTTGAAAAGTTAAAAGAACATGTCAGTGGAGCTTTAATTTATTTGTATAGTTTATAGTTTTTTTTTAGGCTTTTATATTGTTTATATCGATATCGAATTATATCGTTATCGACCGAAATTAAGAACTATATCGTGATAAAAATTTTGGCCATATCGTCCAGCCCTATGTTGTTTCTTGTTCCATCACCCAAACTATTTTCTGCTTCCCAAAATGAAGACAAATAGCTCAAATCTTCACATAGATTGATAAATTCGTCGGGTTTTAAATGGTCCGCTATTAAAGAGACCAGAGCCCTTTGCCCAGTGTTACGTCACAGATGGTGCGTTCGTGTGTAATTGGATTTCCCATGATTAAACACAGCTTGAAGTTCAAAATCACTGTTAAAGCAAAATTAAAGTGATTTAGCATTTTGTTTGCAAAAATGAACATATTTAAATGATAAAAGATATATATTTTGAGCAATTTTATGAAAATTAAAAAAATCATGTCAGTGGGGCTTTAAGTGTTTTTAAAAATGTATAATGACAATTAAAAAAAAGAATCTTTTGCTTTCAAGGTGGATCTGGCTGGAAGTGAGAACATTGGACGTTCAGGTGCTGTGGACAAACGAGCTCGTGAGGCAGGAAACATCAACCAGTCTCTGCTGACACTGGGCCGCGTAATCACAGCTCTGGTGGAGAAGAGACCTCATGTCCCGTACAGGTTAGTCTGCAGGAAACAGGAAACAAGACCTCTTGTCCCGTACTGATTAGTCTGCAGGAAACAAGACCTCTTCTCTTGTACAGAGAGGTATTTCTGAAAGTGGACAATGTGAAAATACACTAACAATGAGCCCAGACTATCTCTGGGGGTAGTTGGAGTGAAATATTTTCAGTGCATATTGAGATGAATCACACATGTATTTAATGTTATCTCTTCACAATCCAATGACTAGATATGTCTGAACAACCCCATACAGGGAAAATGACAGGGTATCATGTTTAATGTTCCACTGTAGGTATTAGAAATCTGAAATCTGAGACCTGCTCTTTTTAATCTGTCTTCTCTGTTTAAAGTATGAACAATTTGGTCCTCAAAAGTCTTTTATCCTAAACATGTAGGTGCACAGTTGAGCTCGCCCTCCTGTGTTGGGCCCTGCGTCTTTGGAAAAGTTTTACTTGTCTTTAGAGGTCTGAACATGCCTCACAGCTCTGAACTGCAGCCACACTGCTCATTTCAAATTAATACATGTAGGGATTTGAGGCTCAGGTGTGCTGCAACGTTTTTACATCTCTGTTGTTCAGAACCACCTGGAACTCAATTTTATTATACACCTTAGACATTCATTTATATACATCCTCATAAAATTCACATATAGGAAATTGGGGCAGCACGGTGGCACAACTGGTAGAGCTGCTGCCTCTCAGCGAGAAGGTTGCCGGTTCAAATCCCGGTCCGGGGCCTTTCTGGGTGGAGTTTGCATGTTCTCCCCGTGCATGCGTGGGTTTCCTCCGGGTACTCCGGTTTCCTCCCACAGACCAAAAAACATGCTTGTTAGGCTGATTGGTGACTCTAAATTGACCCTAGGTGTGAGTGTGAGAGTGGATGGTTGTTTGGTGTGAGTGAGACAGGTCCCTCTTGTAAATGAGTCCCCGTGACTCAACGAGGCTAGCCTGTATAAATAAAGGTTGAATGAATGAATGAATGGGGTGAGCACTATGGTTATGGGTGGCGAGATGACACCATTCTCGCCTACCGTGCCTGTGCTCACTCACAATTATGCATTTAGACAGTAAGGGCCTGGGTTAGAGTTGGGGTGGAGGGGAAACTGGCATAATGCCAGCCTTTGCTCCTTCTCTTTCCCTTTTTAAGTGCACTTTAAAACAACACACATCAACAGCACATTTGGGGACGGGGGTGTATGTGTCGGGGTCTAGGTTTGTTAATTTTATTTTTTTTCTGACCCCCCTGGTTCTCTGGCGGCTATTCTGGGGGTGGGGTCTGGTAAGGTGACGGGCGGTCGGGTGTTGTCTTGGACTATGGGGGGTTCGGGGCCTGGGGGATCGCCGTGGGCGGGGCTGGCATTGCGCTCCCCCTGGGGCTGCTTGGGCCCGGGTGTCCTGTCCTGTCGGCGGGGCGCGGGTTGGGCAGAATCTTGGATGTCTGCTACTCTCCACCCCAGAATGAATGGGGCTACCTCCTGGGTTTGGATGTGGGCTGCCCCATGTAGGAGGCAGGTACATGTCTTGGACCTGGGGGGTATAGAGTGTGTATCGGGATTATGAATGGAACGTGTCGTTATTGTTTGTCTTTCTGTGAGTGAGGGTGAGGATGAGGGTGGATCTGAGTGAGTGTGTCTGTGTATGAATGTTTGTCAGGCTGGGACTTGGGCTGCCCCCTCTCTGATGCCTGTTACCCACTGCCCCCTTTGTCGAGCGGCCGAAGCGGCCGGTTTACATTCAAAGTCTATGGAGGAGACGCGTGGAGTGACGGCGAACAAGGAAGCGGCGCGATTCAAGTGATCGAAGCGGCGCGGGGGCAGCCTGCACACGCACGCGCGCGTCGGCGTCGAACTGCCAACGCCATAAAATTCGATCTCTGGCTTCTCGACGCGTCCAGCAAACAGTCGAGAGAGCCTCTGCTATCTGATTACACAACCACAACGGGACTTTTTTTTTACTTTTTAAACTTACCGGATCCAGCCTCCAGGAATTGGAACCAAACTCCGGTAAGAAACGTGACATTTTTACAGTTGCTGCTGACAGGCTGCTGTCCTCTCCAGTGTAGATCACCCCAAACATAAAAAAAAGTTTTAATCTCATCGAAGACCGTCGGAGGTGCAGTTTACACAACAACTGAACCCGGAAAACAAGCCAGAGACCCCTCCCTCTGCTACCCCCTAGTGTACGTCATCAGACGGTGTTCAGTGGTTCAGTGGGACCATGACCAGCGGCCAAAAGGGGACGGCAGGCGCGTTTCGAGTTGTGCAGTGGGTAACCGGCATGATACATCTGAGGCTACTCAGTGTCGCGCTCCTGCCGCGTGGCCACCTGGTGGGTGTTCCTTTGCCTGCGGGCGTGCTTGGGGCCCTCACTGTCTGGGGTTGGGCGCTTGGGCGTGTGTCGGCTCGGCCTGGTGGCTGCCTGGTGGGGCTCTGGTCTCCTGGTCCTGTCGGGTCTGGGCCTGAGGGGTGGGCGTCCCAGGTGCCCAGGCCTCGGTGACCGGCCCTGGGGCTACTTTGGTGCAGCGGGCTCCGGCGGGGGCCTGTGAATTTGTCGCTGTTGACCCCGGGGGGTCTATGGACATTACCAAGCTCCGCCCAGAAACGCCCCCTAAGCTCCAAGATGGCTGCCCGTCTCCCAAGCGCAGCTTTGGTGTCAATGGAAAACATGGCGTCGACTGACTGCAGGGTATTTTTGAGTCGAATAGTGTATCATTTCTGCCAGATTCCAACAAAATATCAGCCATGACAATGGACAGGGGAACCAACAAGTTCATGTTATTTTTTTTTGTGGACGTTATCAAGTTGTTTGATCCACGCGATGCCTCCAAACAGCGTGCGCGTCACCGCTAATGCTACCGTCTGATGGGGAAAACATCAGCTCCTCACACGCTCAGGCTCAGCATTATTACAGCTGTGGACAGGATCACTGATGCCTATTGTCCTGCAAGGCTGGGTAAGTCAGGCATTCATGGTTTTGAGGGTTACTTTTGAAATCAGCGATTTCTATTGTTGGCAAAAGTTTGTGTGCCTTGGTCGCAAAGCTAATGCTAACTGTAATCTCCATTCATTCCTTAAGTGGTTGGTTAGCCGTTGCTGCTTTAGCTGCTAAACACGCCGACAGCGACTTTTGTGAGGGCAAACGAGCTCAGCCGTCTGGTGTGTTAGTTAAAATCCAGCCTTCGTGTCACGATTTTGTGCAGTTTTAGGTGAAATCGACAGTAGAGCTCGTTGCGTTAGCTAGCTCATGTGGGGTTAGCGGAGCTGTTTCTTCCCAACTTCCAGGACGTTCAGTGAACTGTGGCTTTCTCTCATCGTGACCGCGTGTTGTTAACTAGCAGGTTTCAAAAGCAGGTCAACCCTTCTCTGCTGGTGAAAGAAATAATTGTTCAGTTTTGTGGTCGTGCACAAGCTTTGATCCAAGCAAGGCATTCAGTTTCACATATAGGGAAACGGTGAATTTTACTTCCACAAATACGGTCAGGGTACCTGACATCTCCTGTACAGATACCCCACTGACGGTGGAGGACAATTTTTCCAGCCCTGACGCAGAAAAAATCTGCACGTATGCTAGCTAGCAATGTAAGTAGCATGTGGTGCCGGTCTCACAAACGCTACCGTAGCGTTTGTTTTGTGAGACCGGCACGCACGTGGAAGCTGCGCTGTGACGTGTTATGGGTATTAGCCAATGAAACGCGGCCCTGTGGGCGGAGCTTGGTAAGGTCCATTGTGTGTAGTCAGTCACTGGTGGGGCTTCTCCTGTTCTCCCCTTTGGTCGGATCTGGGGAGCTGGTGAGTGGCTCGTCCTGTTCGGGTGGCCCTGGGGACTCTGGGCTCGGGGTCCTGCTTGGGGTCTTGGGCTCTGGTTGCCCCGTTGCCTGCCTCGGGCCTTGGGGGGGCGGATCTCTGATTCCTCACGATTACTATTGAATGTTCTATTGGAGGAAACTTTTTCACTTATGCATGCTCACAACCACACGCAAATGGATGCAGGGATGTACAGGTAGTCCCCGAATTACGAGCGCTCTGATCTGCGAGGTTCCAGACTTACGAGCTGCGAATTTTTGGAAAAAACGAAAAAAATACTGAGTTTTCATGTGTTTTTTCACTACAGTTAGCAAGTTAAGCATATAAACACACGTTTCCGATCATTTTTATGCACTCAAAAGTAGTTTTTAGATGAAAATAGAGTGTTTTTAGGTGCGCTGGCGAAATTTACGAGCGGACTTCCGGGTTGAATTTTTGGAAAAAACGAAAAAAATACTGAGTTTTCATGTGTTTTTTCACTACAGTTAGCAAGTTAAGCATATAAACACACGTTTCCGATCATTTTTATGCACTCAAAAGTAGTTTTTAGATGAAAATAGAGTGTTTTTAGGTGCGCTGGCGAAATTTACGAGCGGACTTCCGGGTTGAATTTTTGGAAAAAACGAAAAAAATACTGAGTTTTCATGTGTTTTTTCACTACAGTTAGCAAGTTAAGCATATAAACACACGTTTCCGATCATTTTTATGCACTCAAAAGTAGTTTTTAGATGAAAATAGAGTGTTTTTAGGTGCGCTGGCGAAATTTACGAGCGGACTTCCGGGTTTACGAGAGAAATGGCGGCCGTTCCAAATTACGAGATTTCCGGTTTACGAGCGCCTCCTTGTGACGGATCTCGCTCGTAAATCGGGGAATACCTGTATATGTAGATATATGCAGATATGTAGATGGGTATATGAATGAATATGAATGTATATGTATGTATACTGTATATACAGTATATTTGTAGGTATGGTATGTATATTTATGGAAATCTACTGCAAGGTCATAAATGTTATTAGTCTTTATGCATGTGTTGCTGTGTTCTGTCATGTACTTTGCAGGATTGCAGACGGAAGTTGGGTGTGTTTGCCTTGTGCTTTTTTGTGGATTATTTTATTTATTTATTTTTTTTTACTTTCTGTCTTTCCTTTTCTTTCTCTCTATTATAAAAAAAAAAAAAAGTTTGTGAGCAGGGGGTGGGGGTTGGACTTTGGTAAATTAAAGTCCTGAATGTATGAAATGCATCAAAAATGTTTTCTTTGGGGAAGAATCGTCCAGATTTTGTCAGAGCAACAGTTTTTGTATAAATTAACTTCTAAGTTTAAAATAACCATTAATTAATGTAAATGAAAACGGATCACACTGTTAAAATATTATTTATGTATAATGCGTACTTTGAGCACTTTGAGCTGCTTTTAGTATGAAGGGTGCTTTATGTATATTTATGTATTTATGTATATTATATTTAAACTTTCCCAAAGTGGTGGCATATTTGTTGGATAATTAGAATTTTCTAAATGAGTTTTTTAAAATTATTATTTTAATTCGTTCCTTTCTGCCTGAACACTTCTGAAAAATAAATATATTTCTAAATATTTGTGTCCCACAACAGTTCAAAGTCAAATTACTCTTTTCTGGACAGGAGCCCCCAGATTAAGAGACAGACATTTTAGACCTTCATTCTAGTTCGCTGTGATTTGGGTAATGACGGACTCTTGTCTTCTGCAGAGAGTCCAAACTGACGAGAATCCTTCAGGACTCACTGGGAGGACGTACAAAAACCTCCATCATTGCCACTGTGTCTCCTTCCTCCAGTAACCTGGAAGTATGTCTGCATTTGTTCATGTTGACTCGTCTTCAACCTGAGTGGATTAAAATTTTTCTTTTAATTTCATGTAAATATTCTGATTATGTAAACGTCAGTATCATGTTTTATTTTATTCCTTATGCAGTAGTTTTGAATTTTTGTTACGTTTTCATTCATGTTTTTTCCTACACTTCGTGCAGACTCTTAAACAGATGCTTGCTTTTCTTGGGTTTGCAGGAAACACTGAGCACTCTGGAGTACGCAAGCAGAGCCAAGAATATCATGAACAAACCTGAAGTCAACCAGAAACTCACGAAGAGGACTCTAATCAGGGTAAAACATGTTGATCTGACACAAGGTCTGTTTTTACTTTGTCTATACATCTCAGGATATTGATGTTGAGAGCTGATGCCTTCATAGAAGAGTAATGTACTGTAGATCAAAATAACTTTTGAGTTTTTTTATTGATCTTTAAAAAAAATCATTTTCATTGTTGATAGACCCAGGATTTACTTTTGTATGTTGGAACATTAATCCCTTCAGTGAAGCTGTTTCTCTGACTGTTCAGGAATACACCGAGGAGATTGAGCGTCTAAAGCGGGACCTGGCGTGTGCGAGAGAAAAAAACGGAGTTTATTTGTCTTCAGAAAACTACGAGTAAGACAAGAGACAAAAACAGAGTACTGTACTGGACAGATTTCACTACAACTTCATCTGTTTTGAAAATTTTTTATTTTGTTTTCTGTAACAAATTATTAGAAGTGATTTAAATAAACCCTAATTGTTGCATGTTTTAACCTCAGTCTGCTGCAACTGTTTGTGTTTGATATGATCATGAACTGACATGTTTTTCAGGAGCATGCTGACTCAGATCACCATTCATGCGGAGAGGATTGCAGAATACCTGGAGAAGATTGCTGTCATGGAGGAGGAGCTTAAGAAGGTGCCACCCTGTTTTCCACATTGCTACAAATCTTAAGTCTATTTTAATATCCATAACAACTTGAATGTGAAGTGGGTTACAGCATGACCATATACCGTATTTTACGCCTTAAAAGTCACACCGCTGTATCCACCTTATTCTGCAAGAGCGTATGTGGGCTGCCATGACAGACCGGTACCGCCCCCTCTCTGTTTAATACTTCTGGAGGAAGTAAGCTACCGGTGTTTTTGCTGAGAAATGCATGCCTGCACACTAGAGGGTGACACGGGAGTGAATTTCTACTCCTGTCCCGTCACACTCCCACAGAAAATAATCCTGTCCCGTCCCACTCTCAGGCTTGAGTAAAAAATGAATTCCTGTCCCGTCCCACTCCTGGTGCAATGACTCCCACTCCCATCCTGCTCCCATTCAAGAAATGACTCCCGCTCCTGTACCACTCCCATCTTTTCTTCCTAATTTACTCGTAAGCAATACAATTAATTTGATTTAATCTTCACCACAATGTTTTTAAGATTAGGCTACTTTGTGTTTTGCAGTTTTATTTACAGGTAAATAGATATAGCAACAGAAACCGTTCATCTGTGGCAGTAGAGGGAGGCATTTTTTGCCTTAATGTAAACAAAAATAAATAAATTAAATCACTAAAGAGCACAAAACGTAGTACAGTACATGGCCTGTGATCTCTATAGATTTTCCTGCAGAGGACCACCTTAGTCTCTGTTTTTAGCTCATTTGGAGGTCAGTTAATTGAATAAACCCCAACATAGAATGTTGCATTTTACTCACTTGCAACTTTCCTGCCAATTCTGTGAGCTTAATAGAAAGATCGTTACTTCTGACTTTGCGTTGCAAATCAACTTTAACCACATCGGTTTCTCCGCTCGTCTTTACTCCCTCCATTGCTGCTACCGTATTTTCCTGAATATAGGTCGCAGCTTTTTGTCATTTTTGCATGCCCTGCGACCTATATTCAGGTGCGACCTATTTATGGCTTTTTATAAAATAAGCTGATTTGTAATCATTTATTAACAAAAATTAAACTGAGACACACTCTTACAATAATGTCAGCTAACAAATATATTTTTTAGGTGTTTATCCTGCTAAAATTATTCATTTATTAAAGAAAAGTTCAGCTCAGACACATATTTGCTATAATTTTTATCAAACAAATAATTGTTTTTAAGTGTTAATCTTCTTAAAAGCCTTGCTGTGCGCTCCTGTGGCAGACATTTGCAGCAGAGCTAAACACGGTCCACATTTTGACGTAGGTGCGACCTATATTCAGGTGCAACCTATATTCCAGAAAATACGGTACTCTTTGAATTCTGGCGAAAGCAGTGGCCGGAAGTACCGTTGCCTTCTGGGTCATGTAGTTCTTTTAACTTGCGTTACAGTGCAAACTGGTGGAAAGAGAACTACAAAATGGCGACGTTACATGTTTTTTTTTTTTTGTCACGACATATTTCCCGCTCCCGTCTGCTCCCGTTAACTTTCGATCCTGCACCGTCCCAATCACGTGAATAACAGTTAAGTCGATTCCCATCCCACAGGAATCCCGTGGGAATCACGTGACCCGTGGGATTCCCGAAAAAATGTCAGCCTCTACTGCACACCAGTCAATTTTCTCGCGTTTTTAAAAAATTTTTTTTGGTTGTTTCTTGCTGGGGTAGAGGGTGTTTCAACCGGGTAGACGTTTGGGCAAAGCGCAGTTCTCACTTGATCCCAAAAATATAAAAACGTGAACAAGGATCTATCTCCATCGGAGTAGCTGACAGCAGCTCCTCCAGCTAGGATCTGCTGTCGAAGACGTCGTGCTCCGATCACCTTTTGTCCGGTAAACAAAATATTCTATATAAATCATTTTGTGAAACAATGTTAGAGTATAACAGTCTGTGTGTTGGAAATGTTTTTTTTTTTTTTTCACATGATTTAGCGTCTACTGCTGTGGTTAGCTTAGCATGTTGCTACTTTACATGCTAACTTCCACAGGGTAACACTCACAACAAAGTTCTGGTTCTGGTCTGTGTTGAGTCTGGACTTTTTTTGGCTGTGTGTTATTTTAGTTAAACTGTTATTTAGCTGGTTAGATATGATTGAGACAGTTTACACATCTTTTTTCCTAGACAGACCGGGTCAACAATGGCAGCAGGTCTCAAAACATGATCCGTCATTAAACCAGTTATTAAAGCACACTTAAAATAATGATGTGAATAAAAGAAGAGAAAAATGATCATGAAGCTAAAATTTTACTAAAATGTGAGTAAATATCTGTTAAAGTATTTACTAAACAAATCTGTCGGTACATAATATAAATACATGTGTGATGCATAAACAGTACATACCGGTACATACCGGTACACTGTATGTGTATACTGTATACACACTGTATATACAGTATATACATACATACTGTATATACTGTACTGTATATGCATGATACACACACATTGTATTTAATTTACAGTACCGGTACATAATATTTGAGCACCACAACATTGTCAGACTAGAACTATCAGTTTGTTTTGATTATAGGTCCCCTGTTACTCTCATGTGAATAAAGCAGTGGGATGATGTCTGTACAGAAAATATTCCATAACACAAGTTCATCTTTTGGGTATTACTACATTTTTTCTATTGAATTATTTCTTTTTTCAGGAAGGCCTGTACCCTGGATTCCGGAGCGGTTGGCTGCTTGCTTCAGTCGGGTGTTCCCACATGACGAGGAATCTGTTCCAGTTTGTTTAAATTCAGAAAATGCGCTCTGCCCCATGATTCCTTGTTGAAGAGTGTTTTGATCTGGTATTTATTCTGTAGCCAAATCATTTTCATTAAAAGACATAAAATCAACAACAGTTCTCATATTGTATTCAGTTTCAACTGTTTTGAAATGTTTCTCATTATTAGACACTAAACAGCGAATCTTAATTATTGAAATAAAGAAGGTGAATCTTGGTGCAACTGTTTTATTCAAACTAAAGGTAAGCACATGTTACATTTAGGAATGCATGTTTTCACAGCAACACCAGATGTATGGTCCACGTGGAGCTTGATCCATCTCCTGGGAGTACCTGCACAAAAATATAACACAAAAGAGGAAAACAATTACCGTATTCGCCGGAGGATTATACGCTCCGGTGTTTAATCCGCTTTGTCCAATTATTAACAATAAACAAGAAAAAAACGTACACAATACGCCTCGGTGTTTAATACGCGTCATCACCACGCGACGCGTCAGCGCCTCATTTACCCTAATCAAGATGGCGGCGACAGAAGCAAGCGAGTACGAAGATCTTCACAAGGAAATACGGTAAAACAATTATTTCTTTGCGAGAAAAAAAATATTTCTTAGCTGACTTCATAGCATACGTGCTTCTGAGCTTAACGAAATGTTCAAATCAGCTGGATTAAAAAAAAAAAGTTCGCCTAATTTTAGGCAGGCGCCAGGCGGGTCAAACCGGATGCTTTCTTTCTTTAAATTTAGCTAAATAAACGCTTAAAAAATATATTTCTTAGCTGACTTAATGGTAGACGTACTCCTGAGTTTAACCAAATGTTCAAATAAGCTGGATTAATTTAAAAAAAAAAGTTTGCCGATGATTTTTATGCAGGCGCCAGGCGGGTCAAACCGGACGCTTTGTTTCTTTAAATTTAGCAAAATAAACGCTTAAAAATATATTTCTTACCTCACTATAGCAGACGGGCTCCTGAGCTAAACCAAATGTGAAATCAGCTGGATTTAAAAATCCGCGGTGTGGTTTATGAGTGGTATCTTGCAAACAAAAACAGCTACATCCACAGCAGGGAGCGGGCAGCGACAGAGTCATCAGTCCGACCAAAGGAGGCTTTTTTCGGACACAGCAAGTAGAAACTTCTGGAAGTGGCCCCTCTTCCTCTTCACTCTCTGAGTCCTCTGCTGGCTGCTGCCTACAGCGCCCGTATAGCGGCCGAAACTGGTACTGCACCATTTTCGCCAAAAATGAAAAACGAAGAATCAGAGCGAAAAATGAGTCTAAAACTATGGGAAAAAATCCATAAATAATGCTCTTCGGTGTTTAATACGCTGGACATTCAAATGAGCAAAAATACTGCGTACAATACACCGGCGAATACGGTAAAATGCTGTTCTTGTTTCAGGGTTTAAAGCAATATTTAAACTGCAGCCCTTTGAGAACCTGTTTTTTTTTAAGAGCAGGCTCAAGACCCATCTTTTTAACTGCATTTCCTGAACTGGTTAATCTCTGTTCAATCTATACCTTTTCCATACTATTTAATTAAATTAATTAATTTATGTTGTGTGTAGCTCTCTGCTCAACACAGAGAGCTGTGGTCTGTGGTTGTGTCAGGAAGAGCATCCGGCGTAAAAACAATTGCCAAGTCTTCATGCAACTAGTTCGCTGTGGTGACCCCTAACGAAGGGAGAAGCCGAAAAAAAAAAGTTTTAAGTTGTGTGTCGTTTGCTTTAATTTTTGTGAGTTTATTGTTCTATAATTCTGTACATCACTTTGAGCTGCTTTTAGTATGAAGGGTGCTTTATAAATAAAATTGATTGATTGATTAACCAATGGATTAAAAGGAGTTACTTGTAACTTTTCACCACTAACTTTATTAACAAAGGCACATCAGATCTGTCATGTATTTCGTAGGATTGCAGATGGCGGTTGGGTGTGTTTGCCTTGTGCTCTTTTTGTGGATATTTGTTTTGTGGTCTTATTTTCTGTCTTTTCCTTTCTTTCTATTAAA
>JBBPBX010002297.1:37184-63972 GCA_038048925.1 Garcialebias charrua | reverse complement strand
ATATAAATAAATAAATCATATTGGTGTGAAGAGGATGGCATTTATATTGGTGTGAAGAGGATGGCTGTGAGGTGAGAAGTGAGGCCATCTATAAAGGGGAAAAAACAAAGGCAGATCATAGTGGAAAATAAATATCAGTGACATTTACAGTAAAACGTCAAATACTGTACTATGACTGAGCAATTACAAATAATTTATTTTGTGAACACTAGTTTAAGTATGAAAGGCAGTCATTGGCTAAATAAATAATGTAGTAATGTGAGAAATGCCAATCTTTTCTGTGGTACAAGTTACATCAGGTAAGCTGAAGTAGAACAGATTAGCTTAGCTGCTGCAGTTACGAGGGACATTACGTGTATATTGTAATCACTTACTCTGCCAGACACCAGAACTGTTATTAACATGAAGATTTGGACGTCCTTAATAAATCTGTTACTGGTTATAGCATCCATCCATGGATTTAAAGCTGTGAAGCTCCTCCATTGCAGGCACTCCTCGTAGTCATTCACACAGGACACCACTACAGCCTTTGTATGATGGACCGTTTCGGGTTCTTCAACCAGGTCCAAAACATTTCCTTTTAGATTTAGGGGGTCGTACTGAGACTGTCTGTATCGATAGGCTTAAACCAGCTCATGTTATGTCAGATGATCAGGTTGTTACGGCCCAGGCTCCTCGCAGGGGCAGACCTCCATCCACATTGTTAACGGACTGCTGTCCCCCTGCCAGAGACTCTCAACGTCCATTGGAGCCCGAATCTTCTGCAGGCCCTCCTCGGAGCCCTCCGCTTCATCAGACTGGTTCTGCAGGGCCCAGGTTCAGCCGTTCTGGTCGTTTAATCAAACCTAAAATGCGGGACTAGTGATGGACCTTACTGGGTGTTCTGGGGGGGCGTGTGTGGTGGACCACTAGGGGGCTCTACTCACACCCAGTGGACCGAATGTGTTACAGGATGCTTTTATTGTGAAAGGTCCAGAGGACCGGATGTTTGGTTGGTATATAAGGCGGTGTTGGGTGGTTTTCCCACCAGTTTTAGTAGGAGTTGATTAAAAGTGAAGAACTATATCCCGTCTCCTGTGTCGTCTCTTCACCGCCAGCGGCGCAAATAGCTTTAACAACCGACGCATCTGATGTTGCGGTGGGGGCTGTGTTAGAACAGCAGGTTTCCGGGGTTTGGCAGCCGCTTGCATTTTTCAGCCGTACGCTGCGGGACAACGAGCTTAAATACAGTGTTTTTGACAGAGAGTTGCTGGCGCTTTACCTGGCCACACGCCATTTCAGGTTTTTCCTGGAGGGCCGCCGGTTCACTGCATATGTTGACCACAAACCCTTGGTGTTTGCGATGTCAAAAATTTCTGACCCCTGGTCTGCTCGCCAGCAACGCCACCTCGCAGCGGTGTCTGAATTTACTACAGACATTCAGCATGTGGCTGGAAAATCCAACGTGGTGGCCGACTGTCTCTCCCGGGTGCTGATCTCTCCCGTATACGTTGGCATCGATTTTTCTGCTATGGCTGCGGACCAACGTAGCGACGCAGAAATACTCGAGCTCCAGTCCGGGCCCACAGGCCTCGAGTTGGAGGAACGGCAGGTGAATGACGGAGGTCCTCTCCTGCTCTGTGATGTTTCTACTGGCAGGCCCCGCCCCCTGGTTCCAGTTTCATGGCGACGCCGCGTTTTTGACTCCTTACATTCCCTGTCTCACCCAGGTGTTAGAGCCTCGGTGAAACTGGTCAGTGCAAAGTTTGTTTGGCCCGGTCTGCGTAAAGCGGTTAAGGAGTGGGCAGCAGCGTGTGTCCCATGCCAGCGTGCTAAGGTTAACAGACACACCAAAGCACCTTTGGAACCCTTCTCCATCCCAGGTCGGCGGTTTGATCATGTGCACGTAGACCTGGTGGGCCCTCTGCCTCCATCACAGGGTTTTACTCATCTGCTGACTATAATAGACCGGACCACCAGGTGGCCTGAGGTGGTTCCTCTGACATCCACGACATCTGCAGTGGTGGCCCGGGCATTTTTGTCTACCTGGGTGGCGCGTTTCGGCCCCCCTTCAGACATTACATCGGACAGGGGCCCGCAGTTTGTTTCTGAACTTTGGTCTGCCATGGCCAAGGGTCTGGGGACTAACGTTCACAGGACCACCGCTTACAACCCCCAAGCTAATGGTTTGTGTGAACGGTTTCACAGGTCATTGAAAGCCGCACTTCGCGCTGCATTGACCGGTGACAACTGGATTGACCGTCTTCCCTGGGTTTTGTTGGGGTTACGTACCGCAACCAAAGAAGACCTGAGCTCTTCCCCGGCTGAACTGGTTTACGGTCAGCCTGTGCGCGTCCCCGGTGAGTTTTTACCTGAGGTACCCTCACCACAATTCGCCCCACCGTTGCCACATTTTTCACCTCAGGAGGCCCCTTTTCGTGTCCCCGGCCCGGTACACCATTGTTTACCGCAGTCGTTTGTCCCTAAGAGTCTGGAGTCCTCTAAATTTGTTTTTGTCAAACACAATGCACACAGGACACCACTACAGCCTTTGTATGATGGACCGTTTCGGGTTCTTCAACCAGGTCCGAAACATTTCCTTTTAGATTTAGGGGGTCGTACTGAGACTGTCTGTATCGATAGGCTTAAACCAGCTCATGTTGTGTCAGATGATCAGGTTGTTACGGCCCAGGCTCCTCGCAGGGGCAGACCTCCATCCACATTGCTAACGGACTGCGATCCTTCTTCCAGAGACTCTCAACGTCCATTGGAGCCCGAATCTTCTGTGGACCCTCCTCGTAGCCCGCTTCATCAGACTGGTTCTGCAGGGCCCAGGTTCAGCCGTTCTGGTCGTTTGATCAAACCTAAAATGCGGGACTAGTGATGGACCTTACTGGGTGTTCTGGGGGGGCGTGTGTGGTGGACCACTAGGGGGCTCTACTCACACCCAGTGGACCGAATGTATTACAGGATGCTTTTATTGTGAAAGGTCCAGAGGACCGGATGTTGTGTTGGTATATAAGGCGGTGTTGGGTGGTTTTCCCACTAGTTTTAGTAGGAGTTGATTAAAAGTGAAGATCTACATCCCGTCTCCTGTGTCGTCTCTTCACCGCCTCCTACACAGAGTAACTTCTATCTGTTTGTTCGTCATCTTCTGCAACTGTAAACAACCGCGCGGGACCGCGGGCGAAAGTAAAAAACAGTCTTCCGCTATGAATTATGGGTAGTGGCGCCAAATCAGGAATAAGGTGGATACGTTGCATCTATTATGCGTCACCGCTGACGCGTCGCATATGTTACGCGTCACCGCTGACAACCCGGAAATGTGGGCCGGTGTTTTGCCAAAAATGGATTGGCTGCCAAATGGCCACAGGAGCGTGCACAGAAGGACTTTAACAAGAGTAACACTTAAAAACAATTACATGTATTTGTTTGCTGAAAATTATAGCAAAGGTGTGTCTCAGTTGAACTTTTCCTTAATAAATGCACGTAATGTTCAAATCAGCTGAATTTAAAAAATAGTTTTGCTATGTCAGCACTTCCAAACGTGTGCGAGCAACGAAAGGAAACCGTGCATTTATTTAAAATTTAACAAGATAAACACCTTTAAAAAAAAATTTTTGCTGAAAATTATAGCAAAGATGTGTCTCAGCTGAACTTTTCTTTAATAAATGAATATAATGGTCAAATCCGCTGAATTTAAATACTGAAGTTTCGCTTGTCGGGTCTTCCAAACGTGCGCGCGCACAGCAAAAACCTTCATCTCTTTAAAATTTAACAAGATAAACACTTAAAAAATATACATTTGTTTGCTGACATTATAGTAAAGATGTGTCTCAGCGGAACTTTTCTTAATAAATGCACTTTGACGGTTAAAACATGGCAAAATGAAGCTGACAAAATAAAGCGGCTTTAAAATTACTACACACTCACCCGCCCATAATGATGACAGAAACATCCATTTATTTATTTATTTTTATTCAAACCCGTTGAATTCTTCATCCTCTGTGTCGCTGGTGAAGAGTCTGCCAACTCCTGAGGTAACAGGTAGTTCGGACCTCCAGAGAGCAGGAGGCCGTGCTGCGACAGAGTGAGTCCGACCAGATGAGTCTGCTTTCGGACACATGAGCTGGGAACAGTCGGTGGACCCTAGCGGCCAAAAGTGGTACTGCTCCATTTTTTCCGTCAGAATGAGTGGAAACGGTCCTATCTCAGCCAAAAATGTGTCTAAAAATATGAAGAAAAAAATCCATAAATATGTAGCTTTGTCGCATAAGTCGCAAGACATGAAAATTAGGCAAAAAACTGCGACTTATAGGCCAAAAAGTATGGTACTTTTCTGCCACTCCAGATTTCCTCATGCAATACCACACCTCTTCTCTTGGCACCCTGTCATATGCTTTTTCTAAATCCATAAAGACTAAATGGAGTTCTTTCTGACCCTCTCTTTACTTCTCCATCAGCATTCTCAAAGCAAAGATGGCGTATGTGGTGCTCTCTCTTGGCATGAAGCCATACTGTTGCTCACAGATAGTCTCCTCTTGTCGAAGTCTTGCTTTCTTAACTCTCCCAGATCTTCATTGTGTGGCTCATCAACTTAATTCCTCTGTAGTTGCTACAACTCTGTACATCACCCTTGTTCTTAAAAATGGGCACAAGCACACTTCATCTCCATTCCTCAGGCATTTTCTCACCCTCAAATATGCCATTGAATATTTGAGTCAAAAACCTCACTGCCATCTCTCCAAGACATTTCCAAACCTCCACTGGTATATCATCAGGTCCTACTGCCTTCCTCTTCTTCATTCTTTTCAGAGCTTTCCAGACTTCACCCTCACTAATCTTTCCCACTTCCTGGTCCACAGTTTCTATGACCTCTACTTTTCTTTCGCTTTCATTCTCTTCATTCATTAGCTCCTCAAAGGACTCCTTCCATCTTCCTGTCAGACTCTCCTCACTTGTTAGAACATTACCATTCCTATGTTTAACCAGCTTAACATCCTTTCCAACCTGATCCCCCTGTCTTGCCAATCGGTACTAGTCCTTCTCGCCCTCTTTAGTGTCCAATCTCCCATACAACTCATCGTACGCCCTCTGCTTCGTACTCCTTTCTCCACTCTTATAGGTAGGGCTGGACGATATGGCCCAAATTTTTATCACAATATATTTCTTAATTTCAGTCGATGGCGATATAATTTGATATCGATATAAACAATATAAAAGCCTAAAAAAACTATAAACTATACAAATAAATTAATGCTCACCGTTTATTTGTATTTAGCTTCCAAAAAAAAAAAGGAAATCACCGTAAAATAAACATAAAATTCTCAACCCAATAATTCTCAGTCGGGTCATCTGGACAATTTCTTATCGAAACGTTTCACCCTCCATCCTCCATCTAGTTTCTATAAAAAAGAAACTGTCCTGATGACCTGACTAAGAATTATTGGATTTGGTACCTGGATTATTGAGCATGAACTTTCTTGCCTTAAAATTCTCAACTGTGTCAATATTAAGTTTTAACTTTAAACAACTTTAAAATTTAAAGCATTGAAATTCATAGTTACGGTAATTAAATAAAACTTTTGGGTGTCGTTATTGATGAGAAGCTGACATGGAAATCTCATGTAAATTAAGAATAAAAATAACAAAATCAATTACATTACTGTATAAAGTAAAATAGTTTTTGAATGACAAAGTTTTGAATATATTGTATAATGTAATGATTGTTCCATATTTAATCTGTTTTATTGAAGTTTGTGGAAAAGCAAGCAAAACTTACAGGTCCTTGTCAAAAAATTAGCATATTGTGATAAAGATCAGTATTTTCCATAATGTAATGATAAAAATGAAACTTTCATACTGTATATTTTGGATTGATTGCACACCAACTGAAATATTTTGTCTTTAATCCTGATGATTTTGGCATACAGCTCATGAAAACCCAAAATTCCTGTCTAAAAAAATTAGCATATTTCATCCGACCAATAAAAGAAAAGTGTTTTTAATACAAAAAAGTCAACCTTCAAATAATTATGTTCAGTTATGCACTCAATACTTGGTCGGGAATCCTTTTGCAGAAATGACTGCTTGAATGCGGTGTAGCATGGAGGCAATCAGCCTGTGGCACTGCTGAGGTGTTATGGAGGCCCAGGATGCTTCGATAGCAGCCTTAAGCTCATCTAGAGTGTTGGGTCTTGCCTCTCTCAACTTTCTCTTCACAATATCCCACAGATTCTCTATGGGGTTCAGGTCAGGAGAGTTGGCAGGCCAATTGAGTACAGTACATGGTTGGTAAACCATTTACCAGTGGTTTTGGCACTGTGAGCAGGTGCAAGGTCATGCTGAAAAATTAAATCTTCATCTCCATAAAGCTTTTCAGCAGATGGAAGCATGAAGTGCTCCAAAATTTCCTGATAGCTAGTTGCATTGACCTTGCCCTTGATAAAACACAGTGGACAAACACCAGCAGCTGACATGGCACCCCAGACCATCACTGACTGTGGGTACTTGACACTGGACTTCTGGCATTTTGGCATTTCCTTCTCCCCAGTCTTCCTCCAGACTCTGGCACCTTGATTTCCGAATGACATGCAAACTTAGCTTTCATCCAAAAAAAGTACTTTGGACCACTGAGCAACAGTCCAGTGCTGCTTCTCTGTAGCCCAGGTCAGGCGCTTCTGCCGCAGTTTCTGGTTCAAAAGTGGCTTGACCTGGGGAATGCGGCACCTGTAGCCCATGGACCATACCAAGCTCCGCCCACAGGGCCGCGTTTCATTGGCTAATGACCATAACACGTCACAGCGCAGCTTCCACGTGCGTGCCGGTCTCACAAAACAAATGCTACGGTAGCGTTTGTGAGACCGGCACCACATGCTACTTACATTGCTAGCTAGCATACGTGCAGAATTTTTTTGCGTCAGGGCTGGAAAAATGGTCCTCCACCGTCAGTGGGGTATCTGTACAGGAGATGTCAGGTACCCTGACCGTATTTGTGGAAGTAAAATTCACGTTTCCCTATATGTGAAACTGAATGCCTTGCTTGGATCAAAGCTTGTGCACGACCACAAAACTGAACAATTTTTTCTTTCACCAGCAAAGAAGGGTTGACCTGCTTTTGAAAACTGTTAGTTAACAACACGCGGTCACGATGGGAGAAAGCCACAGTTCACTGAACGTCCTGGAAGCACGGTGGCACAACTGGTAGAGCTGCTGCCTCTCAGCGAGAAGGTTGCCGGTTCAAATCCCGGTCCGGGGCCTTTCTGGGTGGAGTTTGCATGTTCTCCCCGTGCATGCGTGGGTTTCCTCCGGGTACTCCGGTTTCCTCCCACAGACCAAAAAACATGCTTGTTAGGCTGATTGGTGACTCTAAATTGACCCTAGGTGTGAGTGTGAGAGTGGATGGTTGTTTGGTGTGAGTGAGACAGGTCCCTCTTGTAAATGAGTCCCCGTGACTCAACGAGGCTAGCCTGTATAAATAAAGGTTGAATGAATGAATGAATGAAAGATGGGAAGAAACAGCTCTGCTAACTCCACATGAACTAGCTAACACAACGAGCTCTACTGTCGATTTCACCTAAAACTGCACAAAATCGTGACACAAAGGCTGGATTTTAACTAACGCACCGAACGGCTGAGCTCGTTTGCTCTCACATAAGTCGCTGTCGGCGTGTTTAGCAGCTAAAGCAGCAACGGCTAACCAACCACTTAAGGAATGAATGGAGATTACAGTTAGCATTAGCTTTGCGACCAAGGCACACTCAAAGTTTTGCCAACAACAGAAATCACTGATTTCAAAAGTAACCCTCAAAACCATGAATGCCTGACTTACCCAGCCTTGCAGAACAATAGGCATCAGTGATCCTGTCCACAGCTGTAATAATGCTGAGCGAGCGTGTGAGGAGCTGATGTTTTCCTCATCAGACAGTAGCATTAGCTGTGACGCGCACGCTGTTGGAAGCATCGCGTGGCTCAAACAACTTGATAACGTCCAAAAAAAAATAACATGAACTTGTAGGTTCCCCTGTCCATTGTCATGGCTGATATTTTGTTGGAATCTGGCAGAAATTATACACTATTCGACTCAGAAATACCCTGCAGAGTCAGTCGACGCCATGTTTACATTGAAACTAATGCTGCGCTTGGGAGACATGGAGACCGGTCGGAGCTTAGGGGGCGTTTCTGGGCGGAGCTTGGTAAGGTCCATTTCTTGCACATGCCTGTGCACGGTGGCTCTGGAATCGGCCCTTCTCCACAATCTTCCTCGGGGTCCGATCACCTCTTCTCGTTGCGCAGCGTTTTCTGCCACACTTTTCCCTTCCCACAGACTTCCCACTGAGGTGCCTTGATACAACACTCTGGGAAAAGCCTATTCGTTCAGAAATTTCTTTGTGTGTCTTACCCTCTTGCTTGAGGGTGTCAATTAGGGCTGGGCCATATCATATTGTTCCCGGTTTTACCGGGCAAAAAAGCTTGCCCGGGCAAAAAAGTTATATCATGATATACTAATTTCATGACGTAATACGTCGGGGCGCCCCGACCCCTTAACAACTGAGCGCTTCAAAAGACCAAACCAAGCTGCGCACCTCCCTCCACCTGTCTACTGGTGTAACACTAGCTAAAATGCTAAAAACAAACGTGTCTCAGCTGTATCTCCCCTTGCTTGAACTGCACAGAGAGCTTGTCCCTCCCCCCACCCCGCGCTGCTCAGCGTGCGGGCTGCTCTCTCCGTCGCTCTAAAACTGACGCGTGGCTCGGCTGTCTCACACAGTCTCACACAGAGGCAGGTGATCAGAGATGGATCAGTTAAAAAAATGAATCAGAAAAATGAATAATTCCTGCAGGAACAGAGGAAGCTGAAACACCAGAAGCTTCAGGGTCAGCTGATCAACTTGTTACAAGTTATTTTTATACTTGGAGACTGAATACTTTACTTAATAAAGTAATTTCAGTAAAATTACCCCTTGTTGTTTTTTAAAATTTTATATAATACTGCAAAGCAACATGTTAAGTTAATTTTGTCAAATAAATAAAAAAAAAATTTTTTGTGGTTATATCACGAAATTTATCGTTATCGTGATAATGCTCTGAAATACCACGATATAATTTTTGAGCCATATCGCCCACCCCTAGTGACAATGATGGCCTTCTGGACAGCAGTCAGGTCGGCAGTCTTACCCATGATTGCAGTTTTTAATAATGAACCAAGCTGGGAGTTTTTAAAAGCCTCAGGAGTCTTTTGCAGGTGTTTAGAGTTAATTCGTTGATTCCGATGATTAGGTTAATAGCTTGTTTAGAGAACCTTTTCATGATGTGCTAATTTTTTGAGATGGGAATTTTGGGTTTTCATGAGCTATATGCCAAAATCATCAGTATTAAAACAATAAAAGACCTGAAATATTTCAGTTGGTGTACAATGAATCTAAAAATATATGAAAGTTTCATTTTATCAGAGTCAGAGAGTCTTTATTGTCATTTGCACCGCATGTGGTACATGTGATGAAAACGAGATTATGTACACGAGGTCCCAGTTACATCCAACAACAAATAAAAGAGAAAAACAGTAATAACATCTAGGATTAACTAAGAAAAACATCAACTAGTAATACACTAAGCCTAATATAGTGGGAATAAACAGCAGCACGAACAGCAGCACGATTATCATTACATTATGGAAAATACTGACCTTTATCACAATATGCTAATTTTTTTAGAAGGACCTGTATACTATATCCTATTTTTATTTTACAAAAAAGAGCTATAAGAACTATTAGTAGGAGGTGCTATGGCCACCCAACAAATATATTATTTCATCAATTGAAATTATTAAAATTTTATGATTTAGTTGAACGTACAGTAGTATTTTAAAAGTCATGTATAAAACTTATAAAAACATTAACCCCAAATATTCAATTAAAATTTGTTAATAAAGAGAATGTTTATAACCTGAAGGGAATATAAATGTTTGTAAAACCTTCATTTAGAACTACCGTATTTTCTGGCCTACAAGTCAGTTTAAAAAAAAAAAACTAATTTTATTGTCTTGCGACTTATGGGGCAAAGCGACATATTTATGGATTTTTCCCCCATATTTTCAGACCAATTTTTGGCTGAGATATGACCGTTTCCATTCATTCTGACGAAAAAAATGGAGCAGTACCACTTTCGGCCGCTAGGGGCGCAGTACCACTTTCGACCGCTAGGGTCCACCGACCGTTCCCAGCTCATGTGTCCGACAGAAGCCTCCTCTGGTTGGACTCACTCTGCTGCAGCACGGCCTCCTGCTCTCTGGAGGTCTGAACTACTGTTGCCTTGTTAGCAAAATAGCTCATGAACCACATGACATATTTTGATGAAACTTACAGAAAGTAATCATTGGATGGACGTTTACAATGAGTTAGCTTTAGGATATGTTTGAGCAAAAATTTGATTTATTTATAATTTATTTTCGAAGCGCGCGCGACCGTTTGGAAGACGTCAAAGCGAAACAATTAAAATCCAGCTGATTTGACCATTACATGAATTTATTAAGGAAAGGTTAAGCTCAGAAACACTTGCTATCATGTCAGCCAACAAATATATATTTTTAGTTGTTTGTATTATTACATTTTAAAGAAAATGCAGCGGTCCCACCCGAGAGGGTGCATATAGCGAAACGAATTTTTAAATCCAGCTGATTTGACAATTACGTGAATTTATTAAGGAAACGTTAAGCTCAGAAATACCTTTACTATAATGTCAGCCAACAAATATATATTTTTAGTTGTTTATATTGTTAAATTTGAAAGAAAATGCATCGGTCCCACCCGGGCGGGTGCACGTACCGAAACTAATCATTAAATCCAGCTGATTTGACAATTACGTGCATTTATTAAGGAATAGTTCAGCTCAGACACATCTTTGCTATAATTTTCAGCAAACAAATACAGTAATTGTTTTTACCTTGTTAATCTTGTTAAAGCCCTTCCGTGCACGCTCCTGTGGCCGCCATTTGCAGCCAATCCATTTTGGTCAAAATACGGCCCACATTTCCAGGTTGTCAGAGGTGACGCGTAATACATGCGACGTTTACGGAGGTGCGACACGTTTATGGATTTTTCCAATTTATTGGACATAATTGGACTAAAGCAACTTATGGGGCGGAGCGACTTAAGGGGTCTAAGCCCGCATATTTGCGGGCATGACGTCATGCCTTTAAATAGTCTCTGTAAACAAAGAACACGGCATGTGAAGTGTTCCATTAAAGTCTGTTGGACAGCAGAGACTCCAAACTTTATAAAAGTAGTGTTTTTATATTGATTTTGTTTTGTATTTACTTCAAAATACAACCAGAAATATGACAGATGATTGTTGCCATATTTTGCGCACATGTTACTCGTGTGGAGAGCAATCAGTTGATGTTTTATGACCAAAAAGTCATCCATCCATCCATCCATCCATCCATCCATCCATCTTCTTCCGCTTATCCGGGGTCGGGTCGCGGGGGTAGCAGCCTAAGTAGGGAGGCCCAGACTTCCCTCTCCCCAGCCACTTGGAGCAGCTCCTCCGGGGGAATCCCAAGGCGTTCCCAGGCCAGCCGAGAAACATAGTCCCTCCAGCGCGTCCTGGGTCTTCCTCTGGGTCTCCTCCCGGTGGGACATGCCCGGAACACCTCACCAGGGAGGCGTCCAGGAGGCATCCTAACCAGATGCCCGAGCCACCTCAACTGGCTCCTCTCGATGTGGAGAAGCAGCGGCTCTACTCCGAGTCCCTCCCGGATGACTGAGCTTCTCACCCTATCTCTAAGGGAGAGTCCAGCCACCCTGCGGAGAAAACTCATTTCAGCCGCTTGTATCCGAGATCTTGTTCTTTCGGTCATAACCCAAAGCTCATGACCATAGATGAGGGTGGGAACGTAGATCGATCGGTAAATTGAGAGCTTTGCCTTTTGACTCAGCTCTCTCTTCACCACGACACACTGCGGACGCTGCACCTATCCGCCTATCGATCTCACGCTCCAGTTTTCCCTCATTCGTGAACAAGATCCCGAGATACTTAAACTCCTCCACTTGGGGCAGGACCTCCTCCCCGACCCGGAGAGGGCATGCTACCCTTTTCCGGCTCAAGACCATGGCCTCGGATTTGGAGGAACTGATCCTCATCCCGGCCGCATCACACTCGGCTGCAAACCGCTCCAGTGAAAGTTGTAAATCACGAACTGATGAAGCCAGTAGGACCACATCATCTGCAAAAAACAGAGAAGCGATTCTAAGGTCACCAAAACGGATCCTCTCAACACCTTGGCTGCGCCTAGAAATTCTGTCCATAAAAGTTATGAACAGAATCGGTGACAAAGGGCAACCTTGGCGGAGTCCAACTCTCACCGGAAACGAGCCTGACTTACTGCCGGCAATGCGGACCAAGCTCTGACACCGGTCGTACAGGGACCTAACAGCCCATATCAATGGGCCTGGTACCCCATACTCCCGGAGTACCCCCCACAGAACCCCCCGAGGGACGCGGTCGAATGCCTTCTCCAAGTCCACAAAGCACATGTAAACTGGTTGGGCAAACTCCCACGCACCCTCCAGGACCCTGTTGAGGGTGTAGAGCTGGTCCAGTGTTCCACGACCAGGACGAAAACCACACTGCTCCTCCTGAATCCGAGGTTCGACTATCCGACGGACCCTCCTCTCCAGAACCCCTGAATAGACCTTACCAGGGAGGCTTAAGAGTGTGATCCCCCTATAGTTGGAACACACCCTACGGTCCCCCTTTTTGAATAGGGGAACCACCACCCCAGTCTGCCAATCCAAGGGAACTGCCCCCGATGTCCACGCGATATTGCAGAGTCGCGTAAGCCAACACAACCCTACAACATCCAGAGCCCTAAGGAACTCCGGGCGAATCTCATCCACCCCCGGAGCCTTGCCACCGCGGAGCTTTTTAACCACCTCGGCGACCTCAGCACCAGAGATCGGAGAACCCGACCCAAAGTCCCCAGGCTCCGCTTCCTCAGTGGAAGACGTGCCAGTAGGATTGAGGAGGTCTTCGAAGTATTCCGCCCACCGACTCACAACATCCCGAGTTGAGGTCAGCAGCACGCCACCCCCACCATAAATGGTGTTGGTCGCGTACCTCTTTCCCCCCCTGAGACGCCGGATGGTGGACCAGAATCGCCTCGAAGCCGTACGGAAGTCATTCTCCATGGCCTCTCCGAACTCCTCCCACGCCCGAGTTTTTGCCTCAGCAACCACCCGAGCCGCATGCCGCTTGGACTGCCGGTACCTATCAGCTGCTTCCGGGGTCCCACAAGCCAAAAAGGCCCAATAGGACTCCTTCTTCAGCCTGACAGCATCCCTCACTGCCGGTGTCCACCACCGGGTTCGAGGGTTGCCACCACGACAGGCACCAACAACCTTGCGGCCACAGCTCCGATAAGCTGCCTCGACAATAGAGGCGCGGAACACGGCCCACTCGGACTCCATGTCCCCCGCCTCCCTCGGAACGTGTTCAAAGCTCTCCCGGAGGTGGGAGTTAAAGCTCCGTCTTACGGGAGACTCTGCCAGACGTTCCCAGCAGACCCTCACAATACGTTTGGGTCTGCCAGGTCTGACCGGCATCCTCCCCCACCATCGGAGCCAACTCACCACCAGGTAGTGGTCAGTTGACAGCTCCGCCCCTCTCTTCACCCGAGTGTCCAAGACATGCGGCCGCAGATCAGATGAGACGACAACAAAGTCGATCATCGAACTGCGACCTAGGGTGTCCTGGTGCCAAGAGCACATATGGACACCCTTATGCTTAAAGGGATTGTGACATGATTTTGTAAATTTGAATATTTGTCAGAACATATATATCTTATATCATTGAGCTCTGGTCGTTTTTGCATAATAAATTATAAATATATTAAAATTTCATTCCAAGTTATGATAGTCATTTCTCTGGGACACGCCCCTAAAATTCCGTGCATTCCGCAAAACCGTCATTTGACGTACACGTGGGGAGCCGCTGCTCAACGCGCATGTAATTAATAATGGCGGAGCATGTCGACTCAGACGAGTGCAGCATTTCTAGTGTTGATCTAAGCGATTTGTCTTCAGTTTTGGAAGGTCAATATAAGCAGTAGAAGTTTTAATCTTGCTCAAATCATTTTATTGTATACTCTATTAATGGAAAACTTATTAACTTTTACGATTCAGCTTTAAAAAAACGTGCAGGGAGCTTCGTGGCTTTGAGCATGTCCGATTGCGTTTGAGATCTATCATTTTAAGACAGTAAATCATCCAAAACCCTCATTAATAGACTCTCCCCAAATAAAAACAAACAAAAGATCGTACCTGATTGCGCCGACATAATTTAAAAATACCTAAATAGCACCCCGTGTTGACTCGGGAGCTATGCTAATGTCTGTTAGCAAGCAGATGTCGGCAGATAGACCTCACGTCTGACATTTATCATTTTTAAACAGTAAATCATCCAAAACCCTCATTAATAGACTCTCCCCAAATAAAAACAAACAACAGCTCGTACCTGAACCACAAGTTCTCTGTACTTCCATTCTAGGCAAAGTTTCTCATCTTTTGGGAATTTGTGAAGGCTCACTTGTTCACTGCTGATATTAGAACACCCAAATGCGCTACAACGTGACAGCATTTTTCAAGTTACACCAAAAAAAAAAAGAGTCGATCTTTCACCAAACAAAGGGGCAAGCCAGGCTCCGCCTTATGCCCAGTGCCCACGTGTACGTCACATGAAGATTTGCATTAATTCACGGGGCGTGTCCCAGAGAATTTATGGTAAAAAATTACCATAAATTGGAATGAAATTTTAATATATTTATAATTTATTATGCAAAAACGACCAGAGCTCAATGATATAAGATATATATGTTCTGACAAATATTCAAATTTACAAAATCATGTCACAATACCTTTAAACAATCTCTTATCAATGATGCTATCTCTTTCTCTTCGCTTGTGAAACCAAGCACTGTTTACAGGTCAGACTTTTGCTGTTTCATTTGGTTTTTTGATTATTTAGTGTGCATTAGTGTGTGTGCAGAGTTTTGTAGTCGGTTTTTGGGCTGGTTGTCAGAATGAAAGGGGGAAAAAACAGAATTTGTGATGGAGATACTGTTTTGACACATAGTGTAAATACTGTAGTGGTAAAAAAACAAATGGAAATTTTCCCACAATATGATGTAAAAATATGTACCGGTATACCAATTTGTTTTTTACTAATTTTGTACACAAGTTCTTAAAATATACCAATGAAATTTTCATTTTAGGCTGTCAAAATGGTTCGTTCAATATATCTCTTTTGAGATGGTAAAAGAGAGCTGGCGCCGATATCAGAAAGCAGTGAAAACTGCTAAATCACAATACTTCTCTGATATCATTGCTGCAAACTCTCGTAACCCTCGAGTTCTGTTCTCCACCCTAAACTCTGTTCTCCACCTCACTGAAAAATAATAATAATAATAATAATAATTAATTCAATTTATAACGCACTTTTCATTACTGAAAATCTCAAAGTGCTACACATATATTGAATGCTACACACATTCATAAACCGGTGGCGGCAGACTACCATGCAAGGTGCTTTCCAGTCCTACCGGGAGCAACTCAGGGTTAAGTGTCTTGCCCAAGGACACAACGACACATGGTGCAGGTCCCGGGAGTCGAACTGCCAACTTTCCGATCGGGAGACGACAATCACCCATGGAAGCCTCGACTGAGCTGTGCGAGAACTTCCAACATTTCTTTTTAGATAAAATCGCAACCACCAGGGCTCTCATTTCTCCTCCATCTCACGATCCATCCATCCCACCTCAATCTGTTGCTGTGTTTGAACATTTTGAACCAGTCTCTCTGTCCTCTCTAGAGCAGGTCATGTGCAGCCTGAAACCATCTGGCTCCCCCTTCGATGTGGTCCCCCCTCGGCTTCTAAAGGAGGTTTTTCACACTCTAGGTCCCTCCATTCTCTCGATTGTAAATAGCAGTCTATCCTCGGGTGTGGTGCCAAAATCATTAAAACATGCTGCTGTTCAACCCCTCCTGAAAAAACCAAACCTCGACCCGTCAGTATTATCCAATTTCAGGCCTGTCTCCAGACTCCCATTTGTTTCTAAACTTCTAGAGAAAATAGTTGAGTCCCAACTAAAGTGCTTCCTGGAGGATCACGCTATCCCCGAGCTATTCCAGTCTGGCTTCAAATCCCTCCACAGCACTGAGACTGCCCTACTGAAGGTTTTTAACGACATCTTTCTATCCACAGATACTGGTGACTCTGTGCTGCTTGTCCTATTGGACCTCACATCCGCTTTCGACACCATCGACCATGAGATCCTCATTGCTAGGTTGGAGCAGTGGGTGGGCATCTCAGGATCAGCCCTAAACTGGTTCAGATCCTACCTCTCTGACAGGTCTTTTTGTGTGTCCATCAATGATTTTACTTCTGCAGTGGCGGCTCTTAAATGGGGGGTTCCGCAGGGGTCCATCCTGGGTCCTCTCTTGTTCTCCTTATACCTGCTGCCACTCGGTGCTATTTTCCGGAAACACAATATACCTTTCCACTTCTACGCTGATGACTGTCAAATCTACTTCCCCCTAAGACAAAATGGTACAGGCTCTATTCAACCTCTGCTCGACTGCCTGGCTGACATCAGGGACTGGATGGCTTTAAATTTCTTAAGCTTCAATGATAAGAAGTCTGAAGCCATATTGTTCCTTCCCAATGACACAACCTCAAACCACTGCATTGACCTGTCTGCTCTACCCCTGTCCGAAAAACAAAAAGTCACAAATCTGGGAGTGATAATGGATCCTGCCATGAAACTCAACAGTCATGTAAACATGATCGTCAAATCCTGTTTTTTCCAGCTGAGGCGTCTGTCTAAGCTGAAGCCCATATTATCCAAAAACAACCTGGAGACAGTGATTCACGCATTCATTACATCTAGGCTTGATTACTGCAATTCACTTCTGTTTGGCGTCAGTCAAGCCACCATTGCACGATTACAACTGGTTCAGAACGCAGCTGCCCGATTTTTAACCAGCACACGCAAAAGAGAGCACATTACACCAGTCTTGGCCTCCCTTCACTGGCTACCGGTTCATCTTCGAATCCAATTCAAAATTCTCATGTATGTCTACAAATCGCTGAACAGTCTCGCCCCCGCCTATCTCTCGGATCTGATACACCCATATGTCCCTCCACGTGCTTTGAGGTCAGAGGATCAGGTACTCTTAATAGTTCCAGAAACTCGCCTTAAGCGCAGGGGTGACAGGGCGTTCTCTGTAGCAGGCCCAAGACTCTGGAACGAGTTACCGCTGCTCATCAAACAGGCCCCCTCCCTCTCGGTTTTCAAATCCCGGTTAAAAACTCACTACTACTCCATTGCTTTCAATGCCAGCTGATTTGTATTGGATCGTTTGATTTATGATCTGCAATGTTTTTATGTTTTTCGTGTTGTACTTCATTGTCTGTGTTGCCTGTTGCGTGTTTGTTTGTCCAGCACTTTGGTGTGGACTTGTTCCTGTTTAAAGTGCTTTATAAATAAAATGGTATGGTATATATTTGTGAATTTCATAGTAAACATATCAATATTTTACTAACACGGATTTCTTTTTTTTATGTTATTGTTTCTCCAATGTGATAATGCATTTTGTCAAAATGAAACAAAGACTGTAGAATCATGAAGCTGAGGTTGTGCTGAAAAAAAGATACTAAACAAGGCACGGTAAATTGTTTTTATGATGGAAATATAAGGGTAAATTCAAAATTATTCCAAAATGGACATTTAGACCCCAGACCTGCTGGGGTTAAAGGCCGGAAAATACGGTAGTTTGAAGAACCTGTGTTGTAATTCAGGGAACAAGATTGTGGAGTTGACTTGATACAACCATAAATATTTATAAAACTATATATTTCAAAAGATAATTTAATTAAAGTTGTTGGGAAGGTATACTGCAGGTGAATATCTGAAGGGTTTTTTTGTTTTCAGTTTGGAGATTGTTCAAGTGAAGGTTGTTGTTTTTATAGTTATTTTGTATGTTTTTAAATAAGGGGCAGATATTATAAGACTATTTTCTTCTTTCTGCACCTTTTCATTCAGTGTTTTGTTTTCTGATGAAATTTGTTTTAATTTGAATACCGTAAATTAATTAAAACAACATGCAGCGCTTGGGCTGTTTGTTTCAGGACGTCGTAGTTTCAGGGACATGTTGACTCAAACTTTGTGTTTCATCTTCTGACTCTCATCATGTTCTATCAAGTGGAAACTCTTGTTTCCACTGCTAGTTAGAACGACATTTCGTCACGTTTTGCAGCATAAAGAGACCTCGCTGCAGAAGAAACCTGCAGTTTAACAGAGCTTAGAAAGCCGAACCACTTCTACACTGACAAATTAGTCTTTCCTCTCTTATCAATGATGCTATCTCTTTCTCTTCGCTTGTGAAACCTTGTTCAGTAACATTCTGACTGTCATGGGAACTCGTTTTGAAGCGAAAACTTAACGCGCGTTGGAGATTAGCCTAGCTTAGCCAGCTACCGCTAACGCTTGCAGGACTCGAGCGCTGCATAATATTACGCCACCACGCACTTACGTTTTTGTGTTGCAGCTTTTTCTGCCCGGGTTGAAACTGAAGCAGCCGATTTAACCTGAACAGAAAAAGAAAAGCGTCAGTGAAACGCTGTAATCCTATAGAAATATTGAAAATATGCTTAAAATTCATATCATCGTTATTGAATAAAAGTATATCGCGAGATATATCGATATCAAATTATTGTCCAGCACTACTTATAAATCACTTTGTGTTCCTCCTTATTTTGGAAATAGGTATTGACTATAGCCATTTCCATTCTCTTTGCAAAATCCACCACCATCTGTCCTTCCTGGTTTCTTTCCTTGACACCAAACCTACCCATCACTTCCTCATCCCCTCTGTTTCCTTCACCAACATGTCCATTCAGGTCTGCTCCAATCACCACTCTTTCCTCCCTGGGAATACAGGTAGTCCCCTACTTACGAACAAGTTCCGTTCCTACATCCGTTTGTAACTCGAAATTGCTGTAAGTCGAAAAACACATACCGTATTTTCTGGTGTATAGGTCGCACCGGTGTATAGGTCGCATTGTCCAATTATCACCAATAGATTGGAAAAATCCCTAGATAGGTTGCACCGGTGTATAGGTCGCACCTACGTTTAGCTCTGCTGCAAATGTCTGCCACAGGAGAGCACAGCAAGGCTTTTATGAAGATTAACACTTAATATCAATTATTTGTTTGATAAAAATTATAGCAAATATATGTCTGAGCTGAACTTTTACTTAATAAATGAATGTAATTGTGAAATGAGCTGGATTTAAAAACTTGTTTCGCCGAAAGCGATAACAAGCCATATATAGGTCGCACCGTGTATAGGTCGCAGGCCTGGAAAACCCCATAAAAAAGTGCGACCTATACACCGGAAAATACGGTACACACTGGCCGCCCCATATACACGTACATGTACGGTACTGTACAGTTGCCAAGCATTTCGCCTATCCTAACACGGTACCCTACATAATTATAAAAAAACATACAGTACATTTGGAGCCATAATGACAGAAAAAAAAGAGTTAATTTCTTACTGGTAGCTGGTGAATTCTTCCGTCTGTTAGCATGTTAGCTCGTTGTACCTCCGAGCTCTGTAGCTTCCTGCAACTTCACGCGGTCCAAACTTTTTACAGTAAGGCCTGTTGGCATGTCGGCTCCATACATTTGGAACCATAATGAAGGGGAAAAGAGTTAATAACTTTCTGGGAGCTGGTGAAGCCGTTTCTCCGCGTGTTGGCATGTTAGCTCCGTGTCCCGGCAATATCCGAGACCTTGAAGCCTTTTCTCCGCGTGTTAGCACGTTAGCTCGTTGTCCCACAAACATCCGAGGCTGCCAGGCGGATCATCGAGGCGAGCTCCCGGCCGCAGAAGGCCTCTCCTCCGCCCGTCGGCTCCGTGTCCCCGGTGGGGCCGGCTGATGGTAGGGACTGTAGCGGCGGGATGGTCACCGGATCCCGCGGTGAGCTGGTTGTCGGCCAGCGTGGTGGGATGCGGCGGAGCGATCGGCGTCTGCTGCTCCGGGCCTGAGACGTTCACAGAGTTCACAGAGCGTTTCCAGCTCCTGTATCCGTGCGAGGCAACCTCTGATCGGACACCCGGTCCGTCCAAAGCCGGCTGTCGAGGCCAGAGCTAACCGAAAACTGCCGGACACTGCCGGAAACTGAGTAAATCAGCTTCTAAATAATACTAATAATAATACTTTATTTATAAAGCCATTTAAAACAACCACAACTGTAACAAAGTGCTGTACACATAAAATCAAGAACATTTAAACACAAAATAAGATTTTTCAATTTTTATTTTTTATTATTTTTATTTTTTAATGGGATGCATGACGTAACCCTGAATCGTCGTAAGTCGAGG
Organism: Garcialebias charrua; assembly: GCA_038048925.1. Taxonomy (NCBI): domain Eukaryota; kingdom Metazoa; phylum Chordata; class Actinopteri; order Cyprinodontiformes; family Rivulidae; genus Garcialebias; species Garcialebias charrua. Next base: position 43,550 of record JBBPBX010002297.1, on the reverse strand, counting down.
ACTACCCTGTACTCTCTATCACTTCATCCAGATCTTTGAAAAATGTATCTTTCTCCTCCCCATTACATCCAACCTGTGGAGCATAACCACTGACAATGTTTAGCATCAGACCTTCTACTTCTACCTTCAGACACATCACCCTATCTGACACTCTCTTCACCTCTACTACATTCTTTGCCAACTCCTCCTTCAGGACCACCCCTACTCCATTTCTCTTTCTATCCACACCATGGTAAAACAGTTTGAACCCTGTTCCAATGCTGCGGGCCTTGCTGCCCTTCCACTTGGTCTCTTGGACACAAAACATCTACGGTACCTTTCTTCTCTGCATCAAGTCAGCCAGCTCTACCTTTGCCTGTCATTGTTCCCACATTTAGAGTTGCAACCCTCAGTCCTACTTTCTTCACTTTCCTCTTGTCCCTCTGTCTCCTGACACGTTTCCCTCCTTGGGGTCTTCGACTAACGATAGCACAGTTTCCGCCGGCACTCTGTCAACAGCACCGGTGGCGGTCAATGTTAACCCGGGCCTCGACCGATCATCCGGTATGGTTTCACTTTGATGAACTCGCATTATGGTTTTGGCAAAAGTGTTTTACGTCTGATGCCGTTCCTGACACAACCCTCACCATTTACCTGGGCTTGGGACCGGCACAAGAGATACACTGGCTTGTGCTCCCTAGTGGCTGGTTAACGTGACCATATAATTACTGCTTTAATATTCAGGCTTGCATGTACAGATTGAAAAGTTTTTCCATCAACTGCACTTCAGTTAAATGCATCAGAAAAATGAGGAGATGAGCACAAACGTTTATCCTCTGCTCCCCCTGCAGGTAACTGAGCTATTTGAGGACAGTAATGCCAAACTGGAGCAGTGCACTGTGGACCTGGATGAGAAGCAACAGAGGTATTGATTCATCACAACAGTCCTGCAGCTGCCAGCAGACCGTGGCCTCTGAATGTTGTTTCTGTTTGTTTTCAGGCTGGAGGAAACCAGCAGAGACCTACAGCAGACAAAGGAGAAGCTGGTCCAGGAGGAGTTCATCTGCTCAGAGCTCACTTCAGTCCACAAGTCTCTGTACAACACAGCTGGACAGGTACAACCCTCTACTGTGTCAAACACAAAACAAATGTGATGCTAAAAGGCATGTTCTCGCTAGGCCTCATACTGATAATCTAAACCTCTCCCGGAGAGGTGTTAAACTACATGTGCAGCACAGGCGTATATTTCATGCATGCACAGACTGACAGCATAATTCTATCAACAACAATGGCAGTAGAGTATAACGTACTGCTTTCTGTGCTACGACTGATGGATGAATATATTTTGAGTCACCTAGTTAATCCACACCAGAATGTAGCTGTTGTGACCGATATCTGTGTTTGGAAGAGACGCCAGTTGGATCCAGTTCTAATATTTCTATTTATTGAACAAGTCTGTTGAGGCAGGTGGATATTTCACATGTGGTGCTGGACTACAACATACTAACTGTGCTAAATAATAACAACTTAACAATAATAAACCGTATTTCTGTTAGTGGTGGGAGATGTAATAAAACTATCTGAGCTAAATGAAGCTACCTGGACATTATATAATTCAAGTTATTTGATTAAAATGATGTGAAACATTGCGCGTTATTAAAGTTGAAGATGAAGACATCTGATTTAATTTTTATTTATTTATTCAACACCACAAACAGTATGTCATACAAACTGATAATTAAACTGAACACACTATTAAAAACGTTAATTGAACTGTAAACTACATTAATGAACTGGACTCTTCCTCTCTGTTGCCATCCTGGTACTGACGCCATGTTTTTTAATCTGGCTTGTTCATGCTGTCACTGCTTTTCTAAAGGCCCCTGCAGAGCTCACGCCGTCTGTACGCAGAGGCACAAGCTTATCCCCGCAGGGCATGTACGCGCAAAGCTCAAATTTTACGACCGCGCACACAAACGCATTGTCGCACAATAAACTGCCCGGCGCCGGACTGTTTTGTATGCGACACAAATATATTAAATTCCCCTTCATCCCTGATCTGGCCTTTTGCCAAAAGGCAGTGATCTCTTCCTCCTCTGTTGACTCCATGACTGAAATGATGAGGAAACGAATGAATTTGTCACGAGCGAATTAAACTCTGGTCCAGCGTGGCTGCGGGAGGTTCTGCAGATTTCCTGGTGTGCTGGTCTGATGTGTGGGCTGCAGGACCAGCGCTCCGTTTTTTTTTTAAGAACTTTTTATTAAGACAAGAAAGTTAATTCTCAATAGTCCAGGTATCAAATCCGCTCATTCTCAATCAGTTCATCTGGACAGTTTCTTTTTAGCAGAAACGTTTCACCCTCACTCCAGAGGGCTTCCTCAGTCAGAGTAGTCCAAAGCACACTGAAGTTAACCCACCAAGTAAGCAACTTATGTGGACCAACCAGTTTGCTGTAGCCAAGATGGTTTCTGGGGGCGTGTCCCTCGTCGACTCCTCCCAGGCAGGCAGACATGTCCAAAGTGGTTCAAGACAAGAAAGTTAATTCTCAATAGTCCAGGTATCAAATCCGCTCATTCTCAATCAGTTCATCTGGACAGTTTCTTTTTAGCAGAAACGTTTCACCCTCACTCCAGAGGGCTTCCTCAGTCAGAGTAGTCCAAAGCACACTGAAGTTAACCCACCAAGTAAGCAACTTATGTGGACCAACCAGTTTGCTGTAGCCAAGATGGTTTCTGGGGGCGTGTCCCTCGTCGACTCCTCCCAGGCAGGCAGACATGTCCAAAGTGGTTCAAGACAAGAAAGTTAATTCTCAATAGTCCAGGTATCAAATCCGCTCATTCTCAATCAGTTCATCTGGACAGTTTCTTTTTAGCAGAAACGTTTCACCCTCACTCCAGAGGGCTTCCTCAGTCAGAGTAGTCCAAAGCACACTGAAGTTAACCCACCAAGTAAGCAACTTATGTGGACCAACCAGTTTGCTGTAGCCAAGATGGTTTCTGGGGGCGTGTCCCTCGTCGACTCCTCCCAGGCAGGCAGACATGTCCAAAGTGGTTCAAGACAAGAAAGTTAATTCTCAATAGTCCAGGTATCAAATCCGCTCATTCTCAATCAGTTCATCTGGACAGTTTCTTTTTAGCAGAAACGTTTCACCCTCACTCCAGAGGGCTTCCTCAGTCAGAGTAGTCCAAAGCACACTGAAGTTAACCCACCAAGTAAGCAACTTATGTGGACCAACCAGTTTGCTGTAGCCAAGATGGTTTCTGGGGGCGTGTCCCTCGTCGACTCCTCCCAGGCAGGCAGACATGTCCAAAGTGGTTCAAGACAAGAAAGTTAATTCTCAATAGTCCAGGTATCAAATCCGCTCATTCTCAATCAGTTCATCTGGACAGTTTCTTTTTAGCAGAAACGTTTCACCCTCACTCCAGAGGGCTTCCTCAGTCAGAGTAGTCCAAAGCACACTGAAGTTAACCCACCAAGTAAGCAACTTATGTGGACCAACCAGTTTGCTGTAGCCAAGATGGTTTCTGGGGGCGTGTCCCTCGTCGACTCCTCCCAGGCAGGCAGACATGTCCAAAGTGGTTCAAGACAAGAAAGTTAATTCTCAATAGTCCAGGTATCAAATCCGCTCATTCTCAATCAGTTCATCTGGACAGTTTCTTTTTAGCAGAAACGTTTCACCCTCACTCCAGAGGGCTTCCTCAGTCAGAGTAGTCCAAAGCACACTGAAGTTAACCCACCATAAACTTTTTATTAACATATAAACACAGAACACCGCTGCAGCTGGAGCTGCCAGCTCGCGCCTTTTTTTTCCCCCCACCCGACCTGTCAATTAATTCAGTAGGCGTGTCAGCAAATGACCAATCCGCGACCTCAATTTGTCCCGTAGGTTAACGCTCTGGGCTGCAGCTGCTCGAATGACGTCAAGAATTTGGAGCGAAAACGCGAGAATGAACGCGAAAACGAACGCTGAGCAGTGCGGGTGAACTGTCTGCATACAGCACGTGCGTACGGGCACACGTATGGACATACGCAGAGCTATGGGTGAGCCTTTAATGTAGCTTAAAACATAGAATGGATTGGAAAAAAAGAACTGAGGGGAATTTTAAGTGAATAGTTGATTGAACATCTCTCTCCAGCATCCTCCTGCACTGCACCTGGGCCGAGGCTCGTTCAGAACTTGTCCGCCACTGGTGGGAGGGCAGCTTCTTTAAAAAAAAAAAAAAAAAACAGTTGTTGTGTAAGTGAAGTGTTGTGAAGTAAACACAAGCAAACATTATTAACTTTGATTTACCTGCTGTAAATTGGCTACTGATTATCGCTTAGTAAAGTCTGACATTGTCATTTCTGGTCCGCTCAGCGACCGGTGTGGAGCTGTTAGACTAAGCAGTCCCACTTGTCAAATTTGTCGACTCTTATCCAAAATCCAGCTTTAACTTGTTAAGATGTTGTTAGCTGAGCTTTCAGCCCAGAGGAAGTCCTTATAGCGAATGGTCCGAAGCAGCATGCATGCACATTAGGTGAATGTACAAAATTCACAATGCCAACTAATGACCAAGCATGAAAACTTCACCGGATTCGTTGGGGTGGGGGGAGGATTCCTGTAGAAGCATGTACCGTAAAAATCGGGCTATAACACGCAGTTTTTTTGCTCATTTGAATGTCTTGTGTGTTATACGCCGAAGCGTGTTATTTATTGATTTTTTTCCCATATTTTTAGACCCATTTTTGGCTCTGATATTGCCGTTTTTCATTTTGGGCAAAAAATGGTGCAGTACCACTTTTGTCCGCTAGGGGGACACTTCCAGACCGTTTCTAGCTCATGTGTCCGAAAAAAGCCTCCTCTGGTCGGACTGACTCTGTCGCTGCCCGCCTCCTGCTCTGGATGTAGCTGCTGCTAGCTGTGAGGTTCATTGTTTTTGTTAGCAAGATAATTCATAAACCACACCGCGGATTTTCTTGCAACTTACAGAGCGTAATTTGGTGGTCATTTACAAACTGTTAGCTGCAGTAGATATTTAGAGCTATAAAAAAATCGCTCTTTTAGCTGTTAGCAGCTAACGTGAACAGATACCTACTGTTTAGATAAACGGCTCTTAAACCACTCGGATATTTTTTAGGCTTACAGAGTGTAATTCTATTGGTTTAATTTACTAGCTGTTGACCTGTATAAGACATTTTAGTAGCGCACAAGACTGTTTGGAAGAAGTCAAACCGAAACAATTTAAATCTAGCAGATTTGAACATTTTGTGAATTGATTAAGGAACTGTTAAGCTCAGGAACCCTTGTGCTAATGTCATAATAATGTCAGCTAAGAAATATATTTTTTCTCAGCAAAGAAATAATAGTTTTTACCGTGTTTTCTTGTAAATTCCTTCGTGCCGGCTCACTTTTGTGGCAGCTATTTTAAGCAGGGCAAATGAGGCGCTGACGCGTCGCATAGCGGTGACTCATAATAGGTGCGTGTTATGCGCCGAAGCGTGTTTACGGATTTTTCCAATATATTGACAATAATTGGACAAAGCGTGTTATAGACAGGAGCGTGTTATAATCCGACAAATACGGTACAGTACTTTGTAAATGCGTCTGTCAATGCGGATGTTTTCCTCAAATCAGCATCCGAAAAGAAAAAAAAAACGTTCCCCCTGCCGTGTCCGTGTAAATAATGCCTAAAAGAGCACAGCGAAGAGAGCAGGCAGACTAAAGGCCCCGGTAGAGCTCTGCGTTCGGCCGAACGGCGTTCTACGCGCGCGTTCTGTGCACGCACGTTCACTAGCACAGCTCTGCATTTGTTCTCGCGTTAATTCTCGCGTTTTCGCTCCAAATTCTTGACGTCATTTGAGCAGCCACAGCGCAAAGCGTTCGCTGATTGGTCATTTGCTGACACGCCTACTGAATTGATTGACAGGTTGGGGGGGAGAGAAAAAAAAAGGCGAGCAGGCAGCTTCACACAGCTTCAGCCGCAGCGGTGTTGTATCTTATTAAAAAGTTCTAAAAAATAATAAAAACAGGGAGCGCTGGTCCTGCAGCCCACAAGGAAATATTTAGAACCTCCTGCAGCCACGTAGGACTCTAGTTTAATTCGCTCGTGACAAATTCATTCATTTCTCATCATTTCAGTCATGGAGTCAGCGGAGGAGGAAGCAATCACTTGACTTTTGGCAAAAAAAACAAACAAAAGAAAAGGCCAGATCAGGGATGAAGAAGAGTAATTTAATACATTTGTGTCACATACAAAACAGTCTGGTGCCAGGCAGTTTATTGTGAGACAACGCGCCTTGCGTACGCGGTCGTAAAATTTGAGCTTTGCGCGTTCGTGCCCTGCGGGGCTACGCTTGTGCCTCGCACGGCGTCGAGCGCCGTTCGGCCAAACACAGAGCTATGCCTG
>JBBPBX010002297.1:0-15654 GCA_038048925.1 Garcialebias charrua | reverse complement strand
TGTATATATATATATATATGTATATATATATATATATATATATATATATACATATATATATATACATATATATATATATATATATATATATATATATATATATATATATATATATAAAAAATAAAAAAATATTATTTCTCACCCTCCGCGGGTGGTCTCCATCATTCTCTGAGCTCGGGTCCTCTACCAGAGGCCTGGGAGCTTGAGGGTTCTGCGCAGTATCCTGGCTGTGCCTAGGACTGCACACTTCTGGACTGAGATGTCTGATGTTATTCCTGGGATCTGTTTTAGCCACTGGACTGGAGACCTGTCCAGGTGTCCCCCGCCTCTCGCACAGTGATGACTGGACATGGACACCAGTGACCCCCGTGACTCTTAAAGGAAGAAGTGGGTAAAGATGATGGATGGATGAATTAGTTGCTCCTATATTTTTCATTTTCTTTTATTGTTTTAGAGAAGTCCAGGCAAGCTAACCTAATACTGGTAATTTACGTGACAGAATTTAATGCATTCCTGTATAATTTGTTCCTAATTTTGGTATGAATATCAAATGATGCAAAAAAATTGATACAGTACAGAACCTAAAATCATTTTTTAAATAAATGTTCAATTTGTTTACATTGTTGTTTAATATTCTCAGTTTAAAATTATTGTTTTAAATAAATGTTCCATTTGTTTACATTGTTGTTCTTTTCAGCTTGTCAGTTACAAAACTGAAACTAAATTTATGACCATTTTAATAGAAAATTCGTTTCTGAATCAAAAATCATTTCTGAATAAAAAAAAATCGATTTTGAATCGAATTGTGACACCAAAAATCTGAATCAAATCGATTCTCCAGACACAGAGATTCACACCCCTATTTTCGATGCAGGGTGTGGTCAGAACTTGTTTTGAGCTAATAAATAAGAAATACACCAGAGTGCTGGTATTTACTGCTATCCTCAAAATGTCATCATGCTCAAAGGCAGCCAGGCAGAGCATCTCTCAGATGGACCAGGCCTCCCATGATGCGTGCCAGGATTGCATGATTAATCTGTTGTCCCTTGAAATTCTTTGTGGAGCTGGTTTGGCTTGCCTCCACTCACCAAAAGCCAGAAACATCTCCGACTGGTCATCTCCAGTGGCATGATCAGACACTTTCTATCATTCTGGTCCCTAAAAATGCATTTTTCCAACACATGAAACACCAATAAGAGTACAGGTAGTCCTCGACTTACGACGGCCTCGACTTATGACGTTTCGGGGTTACGTCACGCATCTCATAAAAAATGTATTTTGAAAATTTTTATTTTGAAAGCCGAGTTCCGACTTCCTTCCAGTTTTGACAGCAGCAGAAGCATTAGCTTGACGCACTCAGTGGAAATTTACAGGAGACCTCATTGTTTGGACAGAAGGAGGCAGACCGGAGGCAGAGGAGGTTAGGAGGGGGCTAACATGCTAACAGCAGACCTTACTGTTTGGACCGGAGGTTTACGAGGCAGAGAGGCTACAGCTGAGCAACGAGCTAACATGCTAACAGACGGATGAAGACTCCACCAGCTCCCAGTGGGAAAATAACTCTTTTTTCCTTTCATTATGGCTCCAAATGTATGGAGCTAACATGCTAACAGGCCTTGCTGTAAACGCTGTGGACCGGCATGAAGCAGCAGGAAGTTGCAAAGCTTGGAGGTGCAACGAGCTAACATGCTAACAGACGGAGGAAGAATTAATCAGCTCCCGGCAATTAACTCTTTTTTTTTTCTTCATTATGCATGCTCCAAATGTATGTTTTTTTGATAATTATGTAGGGTATTGTGTTAGGATAGACTAAGTGCTTGGTAAAATACAGTACTGTACGTATAAGGTGCTTTTTGGACGTATTTTCCGATGATTTTTCGAGTTACGACGCGACACAGGAACGGATCTCTGTCGTACCTCGGGGACCACCTGTAATTAGTTTTTTTTTTCTTTGTTGGACATGATGTGTCATCAAATGCAAACATTTAAACTTCAGATTTACAGTGACTTCATCATGAGTCAGATGTACGTTCAGAAAATGTTTCATATAAACAGGTGCAGTAATTAAAGCTACTTTTCTTGTTTGTGAGATTTAAGCTGAACTTCTGAAGATCTGATCTAAATTTGTTCTGTTGCGATGAGTCCTGAACTCTGCCAGCATCCTCAAAGGAGAAATCTGCTGCGTGGGAGGAAACAAACTCATTAAACTAATTTGTATATTTGGTTCTCTCTCTCTCTCTCTCTCTCTCTGAGCTACTTCACAAGTTTCGTAGTTTTTAATTTGCTCCACCTATACATTTTATTTCATCCGTCTGAGCTGTGCACACAATGATCCACACGTGCGCACAGAACCCGGTCCCTGTTGTGTGCCTTCCTTTATTGCTCTGCCCACGCTCACATATTATGAGAAAGGGATCATGCGTGGTGCTCGGTCATTCCCAAATCATTATCTGCAGCCCCTCCTGAGAGGGTGGGTGGATTCCTCGTACAAACACACGCACACATGCACATGCAGACATCATAGACAACAGGCGTGGGAGAAACGCAACCATAAATCATGTAGGGCGTGAGAAGACAGAGGGGGCAGAGCAAGCAGTCACGAAGCATCCTTCCTTCTGTGCAATGACATTTAGATCCATTCTCCAGTAAATCTAAAGGGATCGGAGTGACCCGCTTTGGATGTTATCAACCATTAAATGGCGCTTATCAGTTATTATCATCCCCATACGTAGCAGTCAGATTGCCCTTCCTGTACCTCCTAGGAGGTTTAAAGGTACGTTGTCACCGTTACAAGCGATGACAGCAGGCTCCGTCTTTAGCTACGTGGTTAGGTTTAGAGTAAAGGGTCTTGGGTTAGGTTTAAGGTTGGTCCTCTGGGTCAGGCTTAAGGTTAGGTTTAGGAAAACGGTTACATAAGATGAAAAAACAAAAACACAACACTTCCGGGTTTACGGAAACACGCTGCCTACTCACAGCGATAATAACTAAGAATGCACCGATCCACATTTCTCACTTCCGATTCCATCCATCCATCCATCTTCTTCTGCTTATCCGGGGTCGGGTCGCGGGGGTAGCAGCCTAAGTAGGGAGGCCCAGACTTCCCTCTCCCCAGCCACATGGAGCAGCTCCTCCGGGGGAATCCCAAGGCGTTCCCAGGCCAGCCGAGAAACATAGTCCCTCCAGCGTGTCCTGGGTCTTCCTCTGGGTCTCCTCCCGGTGGGACATGCCCGGAACACCTCACCAGGGAGGCGTCCAGGAGGCATCCTAACCAGATGCCCGAGCCACCTCAACTGGCTCCTCTCGATGTGGAGAAGCAGCGGCTCTACTCCGAGTCCCTCCCGGATGACTGAGCTTCTCACCCTATCTCTAAGGGAGAGTCCAGCCACCCTGCGGAGAAAACTCATTTCAGCCGCTTGTATCCGAGATCTTGTTCTTTCGGTCATAACCCAAAGCTCATGACCATAGATGAGGGTGGGAACGTAGATCGATCGGTAAATTGAGAGCTTTGCCTTTTGACTCAGCTCTCTCTTCACCACGACAGACCGGTACAGCGCCCGCTTCACTGCGGACGCTGCACCTATCCGCCTATCGATCTCACGCTCCAGTTTTCCCTCATTCGTGAACAAGATCCCGAGATACTTAAACTCCTCCACTTGGGGCAGGACCTCCTCCCCGACCCGGAGAGGGCATGCTACCCTTTTCCGGCTCAAGACCATGGCCTCGGATTTGGAGAAAAAAAACCCTATGATGCAAAAACCCCTATGATGAGTGAAATAAATGGACTAAGTTTTCCCTCGCCCGGACGCGGGTCACCGGGGCCCCACTCTGGAGCCAGGCCCGGAGGTGGGGCACGCTGGCGAGCGCCTGGTGGCCGGGCTTTTACCCATGGAGCCCGGCCGGGCACAGCCCGAAGAGGAGACGTGGGTCCCCCTTCCCATGGGCTCACCACCTGTGGGAGGGGCCAAAGGGGTCGGGTGCAATGTGAGATGGGTGGTGGCCGAGGGCGGGGACCCTGGCGGTCTGATCCTTGGCTACAGAAGCTGGCCATTGGGACATGGAATGTCACTTCCGATTCCGATACTTAAAAACTGGGTATCGACCGATACCGATACTTTTCCGATCCGATACTGTTCAGGTATGTGAATCTGTATACAGTAATGAAATTTTTGTACTGAGACTATTTATTTTAACATTGTGTGAGATACACCCAATGAAGACACCCTTGAGCCATACAACAAGAAACTCACAAACTTTAACAGCACACAAGAGAAAGGTCTATACCACACACATGCCCTTCTCACTCATGGTGCAGCTGGAAAAACTAAAAAAAAAACCGCTAAGCATGATGGGAAAGACAACACAGCCCACTCCCCTTAACCACTAAGAGTGGATTTTGTTGTCTTTCCCATCATGCTTAGCGTTTTTTTTTTTCCAGCTGCACCATGAGTTAGAAGGACATGTGTGTGGTATAGACCTTTCTCTTGTGTGCTAATAAAGTTGGTGAGTTTCCTGTTGTAAGGCTCAAGAGTGTCTTCATTGTGTTAAACTCACACAATGTTAAGACGGCAGTCACATAATGTGATGGAACACAAGCACTCTTTGAAGCTGGATCGGAAATATCGGCAGGTTGAATCCGATATCCAATGCCTAAATTATGCTGGTATCGGATACTGGATCGGATCGGCCCCATCCCTAATAATAACGCTGATAACGTTCTTTTAAACATGCTAGGAGGTAGATTGGACTGTTTCTCCGTTACATATGGGGATGATAACAGCTAACATTGCCCATTGTATGGACTGACAACATCCGAAGCCGTTGTCAGAGTGTTCGGCCTCACCCTGCGCTCCCGGTCCCTGCTCCGGTAGAAAAGGGTGATGAAGTTCATGTCTGATGCTCTTGACTCGGTCTGCCGCGCCTCAATGAGCCGCCCGATGTAGCGGTTGACTCGTGTGGCCGGTGAGTGCTGCACGGCGGTGGCCGAGAAGGACGTTCGATTCCTCAGCTTCTCCGAGGTGGTCCGCAGGGCTCTCCGCTGTCGGAGCAAAGACAGTACCATCAGTTCCCGCAGGCTGCCAATGAGGCCGGTTTGATCACTCATGGGAGAGGGTTTAAATGAGTAGAATAAGACACGAACATTTGAACTATCATTAAAGGTGATAACTGAAGTTTGAGCTCAAGTTAATTGAAAAGTTAACTCATAAAACCAAAGACTGTCATGACCTTTTATTTTTATTTTTTATTGTTGGTTTAGTTGTTGTTTTCTTACTGTGGTGTTTCATTTAAATTACCTTCCAGTTTTTCTGGCTCTTGCTCCCATTGATCATGTTTTTTTTTAAATCAGCTCATCATCCCCAGCTGCAGCCACTCACTAATCACCCCTCCTTTCTAGTTCTCCCTCAGACGTGCTGTTTGCTCCCAGCTTCTAGTTCTTTGTGGTGCTTTCTCTCTGACTTTTTATTTTTGTATACAGGTAGTCCTCGACTTACGACGGCCTCGAGTCACGACTTTCCTGGTTACGACACGCATCTCCATAAATAAAATAAATAAATATATATATATATATTATATAAAACGTGATATATATAATATATAATATTCATTATTAGAAAATTTAGATTATTTTTTTTTTTAAGCCGATTTACGCAGTTTCCGGATGTTTCCGGTTTTGCTAGCTGCGGTAGCTACAGCTGCTACAGCTGCCTTGTACTCTCTAAAAAAGCTAAGTCTGGTCCTCTGGACATTCAAAAAACAAAACTTGTTGGAGCAAGCTGGACACGCAACAGTTGTGGAAAAGTAGCTGTTTTATGGACGGCGGTTTTACAACGTAAACGAATGGAGAATCCGGTGGAGGGACGGAGAAACGGAGGAAATGGCTTCACCAGCATTCCAGAGTAGGAAATTAACTATTTTTTTACTTCATTATGGCTCTCAAATGTATGTGTTTTTTGATAATTATGTAGGGTACTGTGTTAGGATAGGCTAAGTGCTTGGTAAAATACAGTACTGTACATATAAGGTGAAGTATTTATGTATGTTCCGAGTTACGTCGAAATCCGAGTTACGGCGGAACCTAGGAACGGAACTTTGTCGTAAGTCGGGGACTACCTGTATTGTAATGTTGCTGCCCATTAACAGTTTAATTATTTTTGGACTAAAGCTACAATTAGTTAATAATTCAATTACCTGTCTCCATTTCTGAGTTTCTGTTTTTAATCGTATACCCACTTTATAACAAAATATGAAAGCAAGAGATGCAAACATTAAATAAAACCAAAATGGGAACATTGTCCGAGCAAACAATTTAGGAAAGTCATTGTGAAAAGTTACCAAAATTAAAGCCCGAAATGAAATAAATAGTAGTTTTTTTAAATATAAATAAAATAACTAATTTGAAAGAGAGGTTGTAAAACACCATAAACATTTAAGAAACTAAATATAAATAAATATTTCAGAGGAGTCAAAAATGGTTAATGTTATTGTTGCTAATAAGCAAATTATCTAGTTTTTATTTTTGTTAATTTACCCTTTGTCAATATTTTTTTTTTTGTCCAGTGGAATGTATCACACTTCTTTGACCCAAATTTCTCAGGCTTAACTCAGTTTGCTTAAGCAAGATACACGAAGTCACAATTTATTAAATATTACACCCTTGCACATTCTCATCCACGAGCTATTTGCGTTTTTAAAATCACATTAAAGCAGTTCAAAGTAAACAATTTTCATCAAACTTTCCAGAGTGAGCCAAGAACTTTTAAAGAATAAAGAAATATTCATCATGAACAATTGTTGTGCTTGAAAATGTATCTGAAGCAGCACATTTTCATTTTTCAGAAGTGGAAATGAGTCATTTTTCTTTAGAAAATGACAAGGTAATAAATGTAGAAATAATATTAATCTGAGTAGTTGTAGGTCATCAGTATAAATTGAATTCATAAAACATTCATTTTCCACACTTTCCAGCATTGTAATTCTATTATATACTGTTGCAATGCTTGGATTTCGGCCCCTTGGATAATCATGTAACAATAATGCTATTAGAGGAGATGACACCAATATGTGGGTGATTAATGAAACAAGAGGTACTAATGTTGGAGGAAGCTCACGCAGCAGTGTGGATTACAGTCAGCTGGTTTTTCTAACAGCCAAACACTGTGATGTCATCATGACCCTAATAAACGGGCTCTGACCGACCGACTGAAACAAACTGGTGGACATGTGACTGACAGCCTGCTGTGTCACAGCCCAATGAAAGCTAATAGACTCAGTGGTGAGGAGAAATGAATCCCAGTTTTCTTAAGTTAAACCAACATTTTATTTTCTTGTTGTCTGTCTTTGACAAGAAAACAAGCAAGACTGAAGTTAAACAACAAAAAAGCTTCAGTTATAAATTCATATGTAACTTAAGGAAACAGGGATAATCAATATGATACAACTAAGACACCAGCCTTGGTCAGAGAAATTATTAGAGTCAAACGTAGTTAGTTGGATCCATGTGAGGACCGAAAAAAGTAAAACTGCCTCAAAAAATGTGATTTTTTTTCCCATAGCAGTTTTTCATTTGATTAACGCACACAAAGAAAGATGTTTTCAATATAAAAACTTTAAAGATAAATAAGCAAAGTTTATTTATGTAACTTATCTCATAGTTATAAAACAATTTAACTGTGCAGACCACCAAAGCTCATTAACCAAGGTTAAAATGTTGTAAAAAAAAAACAAAAAAAAAAGTTCAGTCAGGTCAGCTGGATTTTTTTTCCCACCACTATGGAGGATGCTGTTTTTGGGAATCAGTTTGTAAGGTGGCTCCTCAGATTGAAGAAGTTCTTGGGATGAAAGACAAAATGTCTCAGCAAAAAAAGAAACCATCCAGATGACATGACTGAACATTGTTTACTGTATAGAACACAAAATATTAAAGCCATGCATTGAACTAAAATCCAAGTTTATTTAGGAATGCCTTTAGATTTTTTAAATTGTATCAATTGAATGTAAGCTGCGTAAGGATGGAGGCAGGCCATTCCAAAGTTGAGGTGCAATTGCTTGAAATGACTTATCGTCTTGAGATTTAAATTCAGTTGAACCAAGTCAGAGCCAAAAGAAAAGCTTGCTCATGCAAAGCTCTTCAAGTCAAAACGAGAATGAATTGGTTGTGATGTGTGCTTGTTTGTTTATGTGAGTTGAGTCTTGCGGCTGAGATCTGAACAATCATACAACCATATTTTGTAATTTGAATAAACTATAATGTAAATGAATCTAAATAATAGGGTTCAGTTGCACATGTCGCTCACCTTGTCATCGTCCTCGCAGGTCATGACGTTGGAAAAAGGGATCTCAGCCTTGAACATCTTCCTGCAGTGCATCAGCTGCACCAAAAGGTAACAAACTGTTTTAAATTTCATCCTCTTGGCTGGTTTGATGTCAGACAGGATGATGCCCGGAAATATCTGGAAACAGGATGAAGAACAATTAGATGGGAAAAATAAATTATTGAAAATCTATTGAGTTTTTCAGGATTCTTTGCTCCTGTGTTTAATTTTTTTTCTATTTTTCTTCTTTTCTGCATTTTTCCGCAACTGACCTCATTTTATGTAAATATACACATACTCCTGATTTTTTTTGTTTCTCACCAGACTCGTAAAAACTAGTCATGCAAAACCCCTAATAGTCAACAATTTGTATTAATGTTTATTTTCTAAAGTGATCATTCTAAATAATTAGCATACAATTTAAAAACCCCAACATACTTTCATTCGCCATGAAAGATGGGTGACAGATATGGTAATTGCCTGTGTTTTGTGTATGCATTTTAATCTATCTGTTGGCTAATATCTCTTGAACCAATGGAAGTTCTCAGGAAGTAATCATTGCAACTTTATAAATACATCTTATGGAGTCACCCCAATTTAAGATGGCTGCCACAGATAATCAACATTAGCTAATACAAAAATGGCTATAGCTCAGTCTGTTTTATATATTTTAAGCTAAATTCCATTGTAGCTGCTACGACGACTCATTTACAACACATTTTGTGTGCCAACAAATAGCAAAAGATCTGACTTTATAGTGTGAGGTTATGCATACGATTATTTGCAAGATTTCACCAAATTACTTTAATGCAAACATTTTAAATTTAAAACTCTTACATCAAATGTGGAGGGCTATGCTAAATTTTAAAAGATAAAAGCACATTTTGGAAATAATAAACCTAATTAGATTTTTTTATTATTTTAGTGGCTAGGAGGGAAACATGACAAGAACTGCTAAAAATACACCTTCATAACAATATGTGGGCTAGGTGGGGATTTTTATTGTAAACTGAAGGTGTGGCGCTATATAACTGGACATATAAACCATTTGCTTGTGTGTTTGTGGATTTTTCACCACAATCGCAGGTTGTTTATTGGTAAAAGATGCGGAATAAATAATCTGACGTACTTTGCGTCTGTGTGACGGCACAATGAAGAATGTCTCGATGTGGTGCTTCTGCAGGAAGGCGTGCCTCTCGTGACCTAAGCCTGGTTCCACCTCGTAGTCTCCGTTCAGACACTCCAGGGTGGTCCTCGTGATGTGCACCTTGCTGAGAGGAAGAGAGTTAAAAGTAAGCTGCTGAGGTTTTCAAATTATTATCTCTCTCATTATTTTTATCATGCTAATAACCCATCAGTTTGCTCCAAACTCTTCACAGCCAAGAATTTTCCATCCTAATGGCTTGTTTAATCAGCCACAGAGAGCTGAAATCTTATTGCTGCGCTGGAAACGAGCAAACTGGGCAAAAGAGATGACCTCATTTCACTGTGTTTAAATGCAAATCTGCCTATTGCTGTACATGAGTTTTCTTAAACGTTGAGAGATTATTTTAACACTTATCCTCTGCTTCATTTTTAACTTCTAATACTTTAGTGTTTGAGCAGAGCAGTACTGCCAATGAACTACATTTTATAAGGAAAGTAACTTGCTTAAAAGGTGACCTTGTAAAGAGAAGCACCATTTATGAAGTCGCTCTTAAATAACAATCAATCAATATTTGACATTTTAATACAATAATGTAGGACAGTGTTACACTTTTACTATTTTATGCTTATGTTTGTTAAATGTTTTAGTGTTTGGTGTTTAGATGGTTACTGTTGCACTGAGAGAAACGCAATTTCAATCCTGTGTATGTCCTGTACAGTACATATTGCAGATCTGACAATAACGTTGACTTTGACTTTTGACTTTGACATACACAGGATTGAAATTGCGTTTCTCTCAGTGCAACAGTAACCATCTAAACACCAAACACTAAAACATTTAACAAACATAAGCATAAAATAGTAAAAGTGTAACACTGTCCTACATTATTGTATTAAAATGTCAAATATTGATTGATTGTTATTTAAGAGCGACTTCATAAATGGTGCTTCTCTTTACAAGGTCACCTTTTAAGCAAGTTACTTTCCTTATAAAATGTAGTTCATTGGCAGTACTGCTCTGCTCAAACACTAAAGTATTAGAAGTTAAAAATGAAGCAGAGGATAAGTGTTAAAATAATCTCTCAACGTTTAAGAAAACTCATGTACAGCAATAGGCAGATTTGCATTTAAACACAGTGAAATGAGGTCATCTCTTTTGCCCAGTTTGCTCGTTTCCAGCGCAGCAATAAGATTTCAGCTCTCTGTGGCTGATTAAACAAGCCATTAGGATGGAAAATTCTTGGCTGTGAAGAGTTTGGAGCAAACTGATGGGTTATTAGCATGATAAAAATAATGAGAGAGATAATAATTTGAAAACCTCAGCAGCTTACTTTTAACTCTCTTCCTCTCAGCAAGGTGCACATCACGAGGACCACCCTGGAGTGTCTGAACGGAGACTACGAGGTGGAACCAGGCTTAGGTCACGAGAGGCACGCCTTCCTGCAGAAGCACCACATCGAGACATTCTTCATTGTGCCGTCACACAGACGCAAAGTACGTCAGATTATTTATTCCGCATCTTTTACCAATAAACAACCTGCGATTGTGGTGAAAAATCCACAAACACACAAGCAAATGGTTTATATGTCCAGTTATATAGCGCCACACCTTCAGTTTACAATAAAAATCCCCACCTAGCCCACATATTGTTATGAAGGTGTATTTTTAGCAGTTCTTGTCATGTTTCCCTCCTAGCCACTAAAATAATAAAAAAATCTAATTAGGTTTATTATTTCCAAAATGTGCTTTTATCTTTTAAAATTTAGCATAGCCCTCCACATTTGATGTAAGAGTTTTAAATTTAAAATGTTTGCATTAAAGTAATTTGGTGAAATCTTGCAAATAATCGTATGCATAACCTCACACTATAAAGTCAGATCTTTTGCTATTTGTTGGCACACAAAATGTGTTGTAAATGAGTCGTCGTAGCAGCTACAATGGAATTTAGCTTAAAATATATAAAACAGACTGAGCTATAGCCATTTTTGTATTAGCTAATGTTGATTATCTGTGGCAGCCATCTTAAATTGGGGTGACTCCATAAGATGTATTTATAAAGTTGCAATGATTACTTCCTGAGAACTTCCATTGGTTCAAGAGATATTAGCCAACAGATAGATTAAAATGCATACACAAAACACAGGCAATTACCATATCTGTCACCCATCTTTCATGGCGAATGAAAGTATGTTGGGGTTTTTAAATTGTATGCTAATTATTTAGAATGATCACTTTAGAAAATAAACATTAATACAAATTGTTGACTATTAGGGGTTTTGCATGACTAGTTTTTACGAGTCTGGTGAGAAACAAAAAAAATCAGGAGTATGTGTATATTTACATAAAATGAGGTCAGTTGCGGAAAAATGCAGAAAAGAAGAAAAATAGAAAAAAAATTAAACACAGGAGCAAAGAATCCTGAAAAACTCAATAGATTTTCAATAATTTATTTTTCCCATCTAATTGTTCTTCATCCTGTTTCCAGATATTTCCGGGCATCATCCTGTCTGACATCAAACCAGCCAAGAGGATGAAATTTAAAACAGTTTGTTACCTTTTGGTGCAGCTGATGCACTGCAGGAAGATGTTCAAGGCTGAGATCCCTTTTTCCAACGTCATGACCTGCGAGGACGATGACAAGGTGAGCGACATGTGCAACTGAACCCTATTATTTAGATTCATTTACATTATAGTTTATTCAAATTACAAAATATGGTTGTATGATTGTTCAGATCTCAGCCGCAAGACTCAACTCACATAAACAAACAAGCACACATCACAACCAATTCATTCTCGTTTTGACTTGAAGAGCTTTGCATGAGCAAGCTTTTCTTTTGGCTCTGACTTGGTTCAACTGAATTTAAATCTCAAGACGATAAGTCATTTCAAGCAATTGCACCTCAACTTTGGAATGGCCTGCCTCCATCCTTACGCAGCTTACATTCAATTGATACAATTTAAAAAATCTAAAGGCATTCCTAAATAAACTTGGATTTTAGTTCAATGCATGGCTTTAATATTTTGTGTTCTATACAGTAAACAATGTTCAGTCATGTCATCTGGATGGTTTCTTTTTTTGCTGAGACATTTTGTCTTTCATCCCAAGAACTTCTTCAATCTGAGGAGCCACCTTACAAACTGATTCCCAAAAACAGCATCCTCCATAGTGGTGGGAAAAAAAATCCAGCTGACCTGACTGAACTTTTTTGTTTTTTTTAATAACATTTTAACCTGGGTTAATGAGCTTTGGTGGTCTGCACAGTTAAATTGTTTTATAACTATGAGATAAGTTACATAAATAAACTTTGCTTATTTATCTTTAAAGTTTTTATATTGAAAACATCTTTCTTTGTGTGCGTTAATCAAATGAAAAACTGCTATGGGAAAAAAAATCACATTTTTTGAGGCAGTTTTACTTTTTTCGGTCCTCACATGGATCCAACTAACTACGTTTGACTCTAATAATTTCTCTGACCAAGGCTGGTGTCTTAGTTGTATCATATTGATTATCCCTGTTTCCTTAAGTTACATATGAATTTATAACTGAAGCTTTTTTGTTGTTTAACTTCAGTCTTGCTTGTTTTCTTGTCAAAGACAGACAACAAGAAAATAAAATGTTGGTTTAACTTAAGAAAACTGGGATTCATTTCTCCTCACCACTGAGTCTATTAGCTTTCATTGGGCTGTGACACAGCAGGCTGTCAGTCACATGTCCACCAGTTTGTTTCAGTCGGTCGGTCAGAGCCCGTTTATTAGGGTCATGATGACATCACAGTGTTTGGCTGTTAGAAAAACCAGCTGACTGTAATCCACACTGCTGCGTGAGCTTCCTCCAACATTAGTACCTCTTGTTTCATTAATCACCCACATATTGGTGTCATCTCCTCTAATAGCATTATTGTTACATGATTATCCAAGGGGCCGAAATCCAAGCATTGCAACAGTATATAATAGAATTACAATGCTGGAAAGTGTGGAAAATGAATGTTTTATGAATTCAATTTATACTGATGACCTACAACTACTCAGATTAATATTATTTCTACATTTATTACCTTGTCATTTTCTAAAGAAAAATGACTCATTTCCACTTCTGAAAAATGAAAATGTGCTGCTTCAGATACATTTTCAAGCACAACAATTGTTCATGATGAATATTTCTTTATTCTTTAAAAGTTCTTGGCTCACTCTGGAAAGTTTGATGAAAATTGTTTACTTTGAACTGCTTTAATGTGATTTTAAAAACGCAAATAGCTCGTGGATGAGAATGTGCAAGGGTGTAATATTTAATAAATTGTGACTTCGTGTATCTTGCTTAAGCAAACTGAGTTAAGCCTGAGAAATTTGGGTCAAAGAAGTGTGATACATTCCACTGGACAAAAAAAAAAATATTGACAAAGGGTAAATTAACAAAAATAAAAACTAGATAATTTGCTTATTAGCAACAATAACATTAACCATTTTTGACTCCTCTGAAATATTTATTTATATTTAGTTTCTTAAATGTTTATGGTGTTTTACAACCTCTCTTTCAAATTAGTTATTTTATTTATATTTAAAAAAACTACTATTTATTTCATTTCGGGCTTTAATTTTGGTAACTTTTCACAATGACTTTCCTAAATTGTTTGCTCGGACAATGTTCCCATTTTGGTTTTATTTAATGTTTGCATCTCTTGCTTTCATATTTTGTTATAAAGTGGGTATACGATTAAAAACAGAAACTCAGAAATGGAGACAGGTAATTGAATTATTAACTAATTGTAGCTTTAGTCCAAAAATAATTAAACTGTTAATGGGCAGCAACATTACAATACAGGTAGTCCCCGACTTACGACAAAGTTCCGTTCCTAGGTTCCGCCGTAACTCGGATTTCGACGTAACTCGGAACATACATAAATACTTCACCTTATATGTACAGTACTGTATTTTACCAAGCACTTAGCCTATCCTAACACAGTACCCTACATAATTATCAAAAAACACATACATTTGAGAGCCATAATGAAGTAAAAAAATAGTTAATTTCCTACTCTGGAATGCTGGTGAAGCCATTTCCTCCGTTTCTCCGTCCCTCCACCGGATTCTCCATTCGTTTACGTTGTAAAACCGCCGTCCATAAAACAGCTACTTTTCCACAACTGTTGCGTGTCCAGCTTGCTCCAACAAGTTTTGTTTTTTGAATGTCCAGAGGACCAGACTTAGCTTTTTTAGAGAGTACAAGGCAGCTGTAGCAGCTGTAGCTACCGCAGCTAGCAAAACCGGAAACATCCGGAAACTGCGTAAATCGGCTTTAAAAAAAAAATAATCTAAATTTTCTAATAATGAATATTATATATTATATATATCACGTTTTATATAATATATATATATATTTATTTATTTTATTTATGGAGATGCGTGTCGTAACCAGGAAAGTCGTGACTCGAGGCCGTCGTAAGTCGAGGACTACCTGTATACAAAAATAAAAAGTCAGAGAGAAAGCACCACAAAGAACTAGAAGCTGGGAGCAAACAGCACGTCTGAGGGAGAACTAGAAAGGAGGGGTGATTAGTGAGTGGCTGCAGCTGGGGATGATGAGCTGATTTAAAAAAAAACATGATCAATGGGAGCAAGAGCCAGAAAAACTGGAAGGTAATTTAAATGAAACACCACAGTAAGAAAACAACAACTAAACCAACAATAAAAAAATAAAATAAAAGGTCATGACAGTCTTTGGTTTTATGAGTTAACTTTTCAATTAACTTGAGCTCAAACTTCAGTTATCACCTTTAATGATAGTTCAAATGTTCGTGTCTTATTCTACTCATTTAAACCCTCTCCCATGAGTGATCAAACCGGCCTCATTGGCAGCCTGCGGGAACTGATGGTACTGTCTTTGCTCCGACAGCGGAGAGCCCTGCGGACCACCTCGGAGAAGCTGAGGAATCGAACGTCCTTCTCGGCCACCGCCGTGCAGCACTCACCGGCCACACGAGTCAACCGCTACATCGGGCGGCTCATTGAGGCGCGGCAGACCGAGTCAAGAGCATCAGACATGAACTTCATCACCCTTTTCTACCGGAGCAGGGACCGGGAGCGCAGGGTGAGGCCGAACACTCTGACAACGGCTTCGGATGTTGTCAGTCCATACAATGGGCAATGTTAGCTGTTATCATCCCCATATGTAACGGAGAAACAGTCCAATCTACCTCCTAGC
>JBBPBX010002296.1:74280-92107 GCA_038048925.1 Garcialebias charrua | reverse complement strand
AATGGTTGGTTAAATCTTACAAAGCGAAGGAAACGATGCAAAAAGTCATTTGGGGACTGTGAGAAAAGTGAAATGTCTTCAAGAAGCAAAATAAAACCAGCCGTTTTAGAGTCACCATGCTGGAATGTGGCAATACTGCACACACACACACAAAAAAACAAACAAAAAAAAACAAGAGCAGAGAACAACAGTCCCATGTCTGACTCTTTGTCTATGCAGTAAACCAGGGTTAGAAATTTGTCTTTTTATTTTCCAGTTTGCTTACATTACATACGAGGAAAACATGTCAAAAATTCTAATTATGTTGTAAACATACTACAAAAAGACCCAAACGTCAATCAACACCAGTAGTATTTGAATGGGTGAAAGATCTTCTGCACACAATAAAACAATAAAAACACACCGAGTCAAAGCTGTGCTGCAAATGGACCGTGTTGCTTCTTCTTCTCCCTTTGGGACTAATCTGGCTGAAAGTTTACTTTGTGAAAAAGGTGAAGTGTGAATGAACGGACAGTTTCAGACTCACCCACAGCTCCAAACATCAATGGCTGGAGAATACCTCTCCTCACCCAGCAGAAGTTCAGGCGGACGGTACCATAGCGTGATTACTTTATTAGTGTACGGTCGACTAAGGGAGAGGATTGGGTAAAAAAAGAAAGAAACAACAGTCAGGACACATTTAAACATCTTTGCTCCCATGTGTTCCAACAAAAACACTTCAGCACCATCATTGGTGTCAGTCAGACAACCATTGCACGACTACAACTGGTCCAGAATGCAGCAGCCCGATTTTAACCAGTACACGCAAAACTGAGCACATTACACCAGTCTTGGCCTCCCTGCACTGGTTCATCTTCGAATCCAGTTCAAAATTCTCCTGTATGTCTACAAATCTCTGAACAGTCTCGCCCCCCCATCTCTCTGATGTCCCACCACGTTCTCTGAGGTCAGTGGACCAGGTACTTCTCACAGTTCCAGGAACTCGTCTTAAACGCAGAGGTGACAGGTCCTTCTCTGTAGCAGGACCAAGACTTTGGAACGAGTTACCTCTGTTTGTCACACAGGCCCCCTCCCTCTCGGTTTTCAAATCCCGTTTAAAGACCCATTACTATTCTGTTGCTTTCAACACCAGCTGATCTGTGTTTGGTCGTTTTATTATGATCTGCAATGTTTTTATGTCTTTTGTTTTGTACTTCATTGTGTGTGTTGCCTGTTGTTTGTTCAGCACTTTGGTTTGGCCTTGTTCCTGTTTAAAGTGCTTTATAAATAAAATGGTATGGTATCATTCAGCTCACAATGAAGTGTTATATCGCATCAGGTTTATGGTTCATTAAGTACCCTTTTATTGCTTTATTTATAATTTAAAAAAATTGTGGTCTTACCTTTCTTCAGAATTGTAAAGTCGAGCCAATCCAAAGTCAGCCAGTTTGATCTGACCTCTGCACACACACACACACATCTGAGATTAGAAACTTTGACAAGTATTTTTTCAACTAGCGCCCATTTGAAATGCTTTCCCCTCCCAGCTTTAATCAGGATAGACTGTATTTTTTATAAATAACACAGATAGTTAAACAACGAAAAGCACAAGTAACCTTTGTTACTGTTTAACAGCTGTAAGCAGTAAAGTTCAGTTGTTTCTGAAAAGACACCAGAAATGTCGACATAAGAGAGAGAACAATATTTTACTGAACGCTTCCTACCTGTTGTTGAGAAGTATGTTGGAGCATTTGATGTCTCTGTGCAGGAAGTTTTTCTTGTGGCAGTAGTCCAGACCTTCCAGCAGCTGCCGCATGAAGCTGCGGATGTGTTCATGGGAGAACTGGACCAGGCCGGACTCCAGAAGGCCCATCAGGTCATGGTCCATGTACTCAAACACCAAGTAAAACGCACCTAACAGCAAAGGAAATGTTTGGTTTTAAAGTTGCATGAAGTGCAGGCATTAAAGTTAGAAAGTGGGCATGTGATAGAAAAAAGGCTCAGAAAACCTAACCTCGCTTCAAATGCATTCACATTAGAAAACATTACCGAAACAACTAAACTACAAGTTACAATATTTGTTATTTTCACTTAAGACGCTGTAAATTATTACCAAGTCATAAAACCCGTGTTGCTCTGCTCTCTGTGACTTGAAGCTGATAAAGTGAATAGTCATTGTGACCACAGCAACATCATAGATTTACATGTTTTTCATAGAAATAAACCATTGAACTGTTTAAATCTTCAGGTGGCTGAAAACATTTATTAACGCTGCCAAGCTCTTGCTCTCAATAACTGCAGAATTTTGTGTGCAAAACATGAACTGACCTGATATGACAGAAATATACGGACTGTGACACAGCAAAAGTAAAAATGGATAGGAATGCATGGATCTATGCTCTTCTTTGTCTGTGTGCAAGAACCTGCTGGTGGATAAATAATAAAGAGGAATCAGCAAAAGTGCAGAAGACTGGCTCTGTACTTCAACATGGCAGAGAAACTGAGGCATTGTTTGGTTTTGCAGGGACACTGCATGTTTGTAATCCAGTATAGAGCTGCAATTTCTAACCCGAGCCAGTCCCGACCCAAAATTCAGGGTTGGGCCAAAATTCATGTGCTTCATGGGCAGGCTGGGTCGGTCTTGGACTTTTGATGTGGTTTTAAAACGGGAGAACTCACTCTACAACGCCAGCAAAGTGAAACCTGCTGTGTCAGGTCAGGTGCACGCTCTCCAGTACAGGTAGTGAAAACCAGTGTAACTTAGTGTCTGTCCAGTAAGTTTGTGAGAACATTGTGTTTGTGTAAATCTGGTGATTAAAAGCTGCCACAGATAGCATATTTAATGTTTTGTTAAGCAGCCATGAGCTTTCTTATTGTTGTTAATGTTGTCTTCTAATAAATCAAATTATGGTAAGCTTTTAAGCTGGCATGATCTCTCTAGTAAAGACCCAAGTCAAAACACAAGAATAATTAGGGATGCACGATATAAAAGACGCCGTTTTTGTATGACAACCCAGTGACAAGGATGCCTGCAGCGCAAGCACAACATGATGACGTCACGCGTGCCTACCTGATCTGATCACGGTGGAGAGGAAGAAGTCAAAATGTCGGCGGTGTGGGAGGTTTTTGTTGAGGATGTCAGATTTAGAAGATTTTTGGACTACGTTGAGCCTCGCTACATCGTCCCCAGTCAGAGATATTTTTCAAACGTAGCCTTACCAGAGTTACAAGCCGCCATTTCCGACGTCACTGAGAAGCTAATAGCTGATAGCACTTGGGTGAGTTTTACCCCACAAACATTTAGACGTCGTGTTAGCCCCGTTAGCATGATTAGTCTCACGGCGCAATGGATAGTCAAAAACTTGAGTGCAGAGGATCCACACTGCAGCTGGAACCTGGAACAAGCCTCCACAGGTGAGACAGCATCGCAGGCGACTAATGCTAATAAATAACATTTAACACTTTACATTTAATATAAGTTAAAGTGCTATGCATATCATATGGCTGTTACTGAATAGATGTCACCAGCTGTTACAGCTGTTGCACAATTCTTGTAGCAAATAAGAATAAATAAAAGGGCTATGTTCTGACAAAGGAACATATATTTTTTTATCTGTATCGGTTATCGGCCAAAAATCAAATATCGTGCATCCCTAAGAATAATGATGTTTGGTTATCATTAAATGAACAATTCTTGTTAAAAAGCACGTACTCTTCAGCCCCAAGTTATTTACACAAGAGCAAAGAGGAACTTAAATTCACACTATGGCGTCCCTGCTCTCAGACATGCTGACGTTTTGACTTTGACAAACACTGATTCAACAGCTTCCTCGATATTGACGTTTTACTAAAAACTATCTAACGTTTTACTAAAAACTATCTATTTTTTCCTTCGTCATTGACTAGTTTACCTTTATCCTTTTTGAAATCCAGTGCATCCTGTTTGTCAGTGACAATTTCCTTCATGTTGACAACGCTGCGGTGTTTGAGCTGCCGCAAGATCTTGATCTCCCTGATGGCCGTGATGGGGAAACCCTCCTTTTCATTGTCCAGGCGCACTTTCTTCAAAGCAACAAGTTCACCTAAAATAAAAACAGAGAACACATACATGTTTAGATGGAAATTTACCTCAGTCCTTTATTTTTATATAAAAATGAGATTAGTGGCACTGTAGTTGACGTCTAGTATATATATGCTTACCAGTGTCTTTGTCCTTTGCTTTGTACACTTGGCCATAAGTGCCTTCTCCTATGATGCCAATGATGTCAAATTTGTCTACACAGCGTTTGCCCCAGTCACTCAGGTTGTGTCTGCGCTCACCGTATCGTGGGCAACAAATCCTGGAAACCATAAGCGTAAGACTTGATATAAGATTAATGAAAGGACAAAATTCAATAGGTGATTTATTTAAAACAAACAGACTTTGGTCTCTTCTTAAGGGCTGTTTGTGGTGCTGTGGGAGGCTGCCTGACGGGGGACT
This sequence comes from Garcialebias charrua, assembly GCA_038048925.1. Taxonomy (NCBI): domain Eukaryota; kingdom Metazoa; phylum Chordata; class Actinopteri; order Cyprinodontiformes; family Rivulidae; genus Garcialebias; species Garcialebias charrua. Next base: position 87,648 of record JBBPBX010002296.1, on the reverse strand, counting down.
GCGGAGGTGAGGAGTCGCCGCCGAGCAGAGTCGGTGGTAGAGGAAGGTCGATAATGGAAGTCCGGATGCGAACTTCTTTCTCCTTTCTCGATGGCCTCTGGGGAGGGGTGGACCTCTTTGGACTGACAGAGAAAAACAATTTAAAAAAGTTACTGCCTAAAAAAAAAGTACAGTAAACATCTTTTTCTAAAAATGCACTCATAGCACTCAATGTTCCCTCTAATTTTTCATGTGTCTGGGCATACACACAAGCTCTCTGAGCACACTGAGGACCACTATGAGCAACATCAGGAGTGCGCACTATGGCCACACACGTTATAAACCTGGGATCATAGAAAGTTACATGGCTTATTAAAAGAATCAGATTACAGCAGCAACTTCCATGAGTTTGCTTTTAATATAAGTGATTTTGCAGCTCCCAGCTGAACGCATGCAGCTCAAAAACCAGTTTTATTTAACTACAGACTTTATTATTTTATTTGAATTAGACGTTTTAACCCTTTAACTTTATTTATTCATGTTCCTGAGAGGGAAAATCAAAACTGTCAGCCTCAAAAAAATATACATTATCTAATTTAGATGTTTATTTTAATGCTTGTAGGTTTTTGTTTAAAATCTCCACATTATTTTTTTAATGACAAAATATTTATTATCAAAGTCAAAGTCAACTTTATTGTCAGAACTGCAATATGTACAGGACATACACAGGATTGAAATTGCGTTTCTCTCAGTCCCTCGGTGCAACAGTAACCATCTAAACACTAAAACATTTAATAAACATAAGCATAAAATAGTAAAAGTGTAACACTGTCCTGAGTTTTTCATAGTAGTATAAAAGTATGAAAATGTACACCAACACTGAAACACCAAACACCCCTAAATCACCAAACACCCAATGAACATAAGCATAAAAAGAAATAATAAAAGTGTGATACTGTCCTGAGTTTTTTCATAGTAGTCTAAAAAGTATATCTATAACATAAACTGAAGGTTCTAGCATTGACATTTGCAAAGAGTGGCACAGCAGCATATGAGTTTAATGTACACAGTATATGTATGAGGTAGTTGATGTTGGTATAGAGGCAAAGTGGCATATGCAGTAAGGCACATTGGGCATCCTTAAATAAGGCTAGTCAGGGAATACTGTATATGTATCAGCAGTAGTGTAGATATAAAAGTAGTGTAAATGTAAAAAAAAACATTTATTTTTTATTGACAAAATATTTATTTTACTGTAAGTTTTTAAAAAGTGTATTTTCCTCCATTGGTCCCTGGGTCAACATCTGCAGAGTTCAGAAACTGATGCTTGGTTCTGCTCTTCCTCTTTATCACGTGACTTTATCGTGCACTGACCTCTATTCAACTTCTGTGTCTTTTTCTTATTTTTCCTGCAGATTTGGTGCTTGACAAATAACTTGGAGCCTCCTTCAGAAAGGAGGGGGATTGTTTATGTGTTCAGCGGTGTGTGTGTGTGTGCGTGTGTGCAGCTTCTCGCTGTAACGCGCTTGATATTTGACTTTATTCAGATAAAACATTCTATTCTATTTTTACTTCTTTTTATTGCACCTTTATGCCAAAGCATGTTCCTAGTCAGTGAATTTTATTCTTTGACAATGGCAATAATAAACTGATTCTGATAAAAGACATGGTGTGGATTATTGATCATAACTCTGATTTTACTTGACCTAACAACGAGATTTAAAATCCGTAGTTTTAACACTACTACCGGTAATTGACCCACGTACCTGTCCCGGTGTGAAAAACTCCGTCTTCTGCATGATCTGACTGTGAAGCCGCATATACACATGCTTGCTGCTCTAAGACCCGCCTTCCTGTTAGTGATTGGTCAAAACAACGTGAGCTTCAATGTGATTGGATGTAATCGCTGTCCATCAATCATTTTAAGTTGAGGTGGACTGGCGGGCTGACCATACCCAATCAGATACCGCACTTGTGTGATGTGTTCAAGGCGTATAGGACATACTGCCAACATTCAGTTTAATTTGGATGCGCGCAAAGATTTTATTGTGCGCTGAGAATGTACGGGCAGTGCGCAATTGCGCACGCATGCAGCTTAGAGGGAACATTGATAGCACTGTATAGAAGATACATACATACAGTCTGTTCTGTACAGTCTGTTCGAACCACTCCCCTCAGGCAGGAGGCTTCGGTCAATTGGGACCAGAACCTCCCGCCATAAAAACTGTTTCTTCCCCTCTGCTGTCAGACTCTTGAACACTCATAACCATGCTACCTCATAACTTGCCTTGGTCGCTGTATTTTGTATTTGTTCTTTGTATTTTGATTGGGAATCACTGTATCACTGTATTTTGATTGCACCACTCTAATTGTGATGTTTCTTAGTAGTTTTTGTTCACTGAATATTGTATTGATTGTATTGATGTTTTATGGTCTATGTTTTTTGTGTCTTATGTTTTTATATTTTAAGCACCGTTATGCCGAAGCAAATTCCTAGTCTGTGAATCCTGTTCATTGACAATGGCGATAATAAACTGAATCTGAAGATCAAATTAACAAAACTTTCATATGTAATCATCGATAAACCCTAAAGAAAGTGTTTAAAAGTTATCAGATGCTCCTCAGGTAATAATTCTTTTTCTAATATCTGTGCACAAACCCACTTACAATTCATGAAGGGGCAAAGTTTAAAAGTGTCAATTTATATAGAACTGTTACTGTTATTACGAACACCATGTTCAGGCATAAGGGTGTCCATATGTGCTCTTGGCACCAGGACACCCTAGGTCGCAGTTCGATGATCGACTTTGTTGTCGTCTCATCTGATCTGCGGCCGCATGTCTTGGACACTCGGGTGAAGAGAGGGGCGGAGCTGTCAACTGACCACTACCTGGTGGTGAGTTGGCTCCGATGGTGGGGGAGGATGCCGGTCAGACCTGGCAGACCCAAACGTATTGTGAGGGTCTGCTGGGAACGTCTGGCAGAGTCTCCCGTAAGACGGAGCTTTAACTCCCACCTCCGGGAGAGCTTTGAACACGTTCCGAGGGAGGCGGGGGACATGGAGTCCGAGTGGGCCGTGTTCCGCGCCTCTATTGTCGAGGCAGCTTATCGGAGCTGTGGCCGCAAGGTTGTTGGTGCCTGTCGAGGTGGCAACCCTCGAACCCGGTGGTGGACACCGGCAGTGAGGGATGCTGTCAGGCTGAAGAAGGAGTCCTATTGGGCCTTTTTGGCTTGTGGGACCCCGGAAGCAGCTGATAGGTACCGGCAGTCCAAGCGGCATGCGGCTCGGGTGGTTGCTGAGGCAAAAACTCGGGCGTGGGAGGAGTTCGGAGAGGCCATGGAGAATGACTTCCGTACGGCTTCGAGGCGATTCTGGTCCACCATCCGGCGTCTCAGGGGGGGAAAGAGGTACGCGACCAACACCATTTATGGTGGGGGTGGCGTGCTGCTGACCTCAACTCGGGATGTTGTGAGTCGGTGGGCGGAATACTTCGAAGACCTCCTCAATCCTACTGGCACGTCTTCCACTGAGGAAGCGGAGCCTGGGGACTTTGGGTCGGGTTCTCCGATCTCTGGTGCTGAGGTCGCCGAGGTGGTTAAAAAGCTCCGCGGTGGCAAGGCTCCGGGGGTGGATGAGATTCGCCCGGAGTTCCTTAGGGCTCTGGATGTTGTAGGGTTGTGTTGGCTTACGCGACTCTGCAATATCGCGTGGACATCGGGGGCAGTTCCCTTGGATTGGCAGACTGGGGTGGTGGTTCCCCTATTCAAAAAGGGGGACCGTAGGGTGTGTTCCAACTATAGGGGGATCACACTCTTAAGCCTCCCTGGTAAGGTCTATTCAGGGGTTCTGGAGAGGAGGGTCCGTCGGATAGTCGAACCTCGGATTCAGGAGGAGCAGTGTGGTTTTCGTGCTGGTCGTGGAACACTGGACCAGCTCTACACCCTCAGCAGGGTCCTGGAGGGTGCGTGGGAGTTTGCCCAACCAGTTTACATGTGCTTTGTGGACTTGGAGAAGGCATTCGACCGCGTCCCTCGGGGGGTTCTGTGGGGGGTACTCCGGGAGTATGGGGTACCAGGCCCTTTGATAAGGGCTGTTAGGTCCCTGTACGACCGGTGTCAGAGCTTGGTCCGCATTGCCGGCAGTAAGTCAGGCTCGTTTCCGGTGAGAGTTGGACTCCGCCAAGGTTGCCCTTTGTCACCGATTCTGTTCATAACTTTTATGGACAGAATTTCTAGGCGCAGCCAAGGTGTTGAGAGGATCCGTTTTGGTGACCTTAGAATCGCTTCTCTGTTTTTTGCAGATGATGTGGTCCTACTGGCTTCATCAGTTCGTGATTTACAACTTTCACTGGAGCGGTTTGCAGCCGAGTGTGATGCGGCCGGGATGAGGATCAGTTCCTCCAAATCCGAGGCCATGGTCTTGAGCCGGAAAAGGGTAGCATGCCCTCTCCGGGTCGGGGAGGAGGTCCTGCCCCAAGTGGAGGAGTTTAAGTATCTCGGGATCTTGTTCACGAATGAGGGAAAACTGGAGCGTGAGATCGATAGGCGGATAGGTGCAGCGTCCGCAGTGAAGCGGGCGCTGTACCGGTCTGTCGTGGTGAAGAGAGAGCTGAGTCAAAAGGCAAAGCTCTCAATTTACCGATCGATCTACGTTCCCACCCTCATCTATGGTCATGAGCTTTGGGTTATGACCGAAAGAACAAGATCTCGGATACAAGCGGCTGAAATGAGTTTTCTCCGCAGGGTGGCTGGACTCTCCCTTAGAGATAGGGTGAGAAGCTCAGTCATCCGGGAGGGACTCGGAGTAGAGCCGCTGCTTCTCCACATCGAGAGGAGCCAGTTGAGGTGGCTCGGGCATCTGGTTAGGATGCCTCCTGGACGCCTCCCTGGTGAGGTGTTCCGGGCATGTCCCACCGGGAGGAGGCCTAGAGGAAGACCCAGGACGCGCTGGAGGGACTATGTTTCGGCTAAGGCTTTTGACTTGGGACCCGAAGGACGCGGGTTCGCGCCCCGGCCACTACACACCTTGGGGTGTCTATGAGTGCACACCTAATTCTCCAGCTCCCCGAGCGCTGACTACGGCTGCTCGCTGCACCACCTGGTGGTGGTTGGGTTAAAGGCAGAAGACCAATTTCGTCTGTCAAGTATGGGAAACATACACAGATGACAAATGTGACAAATTATTAATTATTTCTCGGCTGGCCTGGGAACGCCTTGGGATTCCCCCGGAGGAGCTGCTCCAAGTGGCTTGGGAGGGGGAAGTCTGGGCCTCCCTACTTAGGCTGCTACCCCCGCGACCCGACCCCGGATAAGCGGAAGAAGATGGATGGATGGATGTTACTGTAATTAGCCTTTTTTTCTGAGGTTTTAACTTCAAAAAGCAAATGCGTCATATGTATTCAGATGTAAACAAATATAATAAACATTTAAATAAAAATGAATCAAACATAAAAAACATGTCTTGAAATATGATATAAATGCAGCTAGTGTGACTGAGGCTCCTCACCTGTTCTGAGCGGCGCCCAGCAGTAAAGGCGGTAAAGGCAGGGGGGGCAGCGTGGACGTCTTGTGGAGTGGTGTCTGGCGAACGGGGCTGCGTGAAGGAAGTGAAACTGGCGATTTTGCCAGGGAGGGGGGATTTTCAGGAAGCTGAATAGTCATTTCTGCCTGAGGTGGTGGTGGTGGGAGAACCTGGATGGCTAGACTGGGTGGCACAGGAGGGGAGGGCTCAGGAGGAGGTAGTGCAGGTGAAGAAGGTAAAGATTCTGCAACTTGCTCTTCAGCACTAGGACCATCGGGGGGTAACTGTGCAGCAGGCGGAGGCTGAGTTTCTACTTTTGCTAACAAGTCTTTTTCTAGCTGCGGGGGTTCGGCGGCTTTAGCAGGCCGGGACGGCGCAGAGCTCGAAGCTTTGTTTGTCGACGGAAGAGACGACGCCGCGCCGCCAGCACTGGCACGAGCAGCCGCCTCAGCAGCCATGCGCTCCTTTTTCTTGCGGGTGAGCTCCGCGCCCAAACTGGAGTTGAGGGGCAGACGGGAGGAGGGAGGGGAGCGGCTTGCTGCTCGACTACTGTGGGAGTTGCCCCCTGCTCTCTTGGTTCGGGAACGAGAGGAGGAGCGGCGAGAAGAGTAGTGCGGCGGAGAACGACTTCTGGATCGATCCGAGCGCCTGGTGAGATAAACAGAATGAGCACAACAAGCTGAATCCTGGTCACAAAAAACACCCTTTTCCATTTAAAACAAATAAAAACACTTTTTTGGTCATACCAAAACTTCACAAGAAGCGAACATCAATTTCAAAACTTTTTTTCTTGCAGGGTGCAGTTGTCCTCAAAAAATGGATTTTAAACAAAAATGATGATAAATGTCAAGCGTTTAACATTTGCTTTCTCCAAAACAGTTGCTGCACGTGCACACCATGACTCAGTGATTATTTATCGTTAGATCATAGCATTACAAACTGAAGAAAAAAAAATACTAAATTATGTAAAAGGTGAGGACAGTAAACTTCCATTTGTTGGTATTGCAATCAGGTCTACTTCTGTTTTGTTTATTTTTACCCTAAAGCTTTTAACTAAACTCCAACATGGAAACAAGCTCATCCTCTATCCTGAAAAGAAAATTTCAACAAGTTGGCAAAACTTCAAACCTACAATCCAGGTTAAGCGCAATCATTAAATATGATTATCAAAAGGTAGTTTGACTGGTTTAATGTGCAAATAAGCAGGAGTGCCTGCAAAAAGTATTTCAAGGAGACTGTGGACAGAAAGGGGCAGCAGATAAGAGTTAAGGAGCCAACACTTCCTGTCTGGTTAAGAAGGCCTACCAGCGTCTCTACTTCCTCAGGAAGCTGCAGAGAGCTGGACTTGGGAGCTCTGTCCTGAGGAGCTTCTATCGCTGTGTGGTGGAGATGTTCTCTGCAGCTGCATCACCGTGTGGCACAACAGCTGCTGAGAGGACGGCTCTGCAGAGGGTGGTTAAGGCTGCACAGACGACTGTGGGGAGCAGCCTTCCCACCACCTCGGACCTCTACACTTCACGATGCTGAGGGAGGGCGCTCCGCATCATGAAGGACTCCACTCATCCTGCACACAGTCTGCTCCAGCCCCTCTTCTCAAGCAGGCGGCTGAGGAGCATTCAGAGCAACCACCAGGCTCGGAAACGGTTTCTTCCCTGCAGCTGCTGAACTCGAGCTGCACTTAATTCAGCTTCACCTTACTTTTTTAAAACTTTATATATTTTTGTATTTATTTATTTGTTAATTGTTAGGCTTTTTAATCTGGGACTTGCGTCTGAATTTTGCACTGTAAAACATGCAAATGTGAGCTGGTATGACAATAAATAAAAAAAATCATTGAATCCTTGAATAATCTTGGCTATAGCGTAAACAATAGATCTTTTTTTTTAATGATGTCATATGTTGACTATGCAAAAAATATTGCATTACTAGAGTTAAAGAATCACATTTTGATAACCTCAACTTTGCTTCTTGGCTTTTTTGCAGCTGAATAGACTATATGCCACGGGTAGTGGTGACGTACTTCCGTTAAAATACAACTTACACCTGCCACTTCCGGTTCCTATCCACTGCTGTTGTTGTTAGCGTTAGCTCCTAGTAGCAGACCATGACAACGACCCGAAACGGGAAGCGGCGGCGAGCTACTGGCACAACACGTGAATTCCGTTGTGTCCGCCCACCGGTGGGTACAGGTTAGTGCTGGACGATAATTCAATAACGATAAATATTGCGATATACTTTTATTCAATAACGATGATATGAAGTTTAAGCATATTTTCGATAGGATTTTACAACGTTTCACTGACGTTTTTCTGTTTCTGTTCGGGTTGGAGCGGCTGCTTCAACAACCCGCCCGGACAGAAAAAGCTGTGACACAAAACGTGCGTGGTGACGTCGTTGTTACGCAGCGCTCACTCCAGCAGCAGGCGTTAGCGGTAGCAGGCTAAAAGCTAAGCTAGTCTCCAAAGCGCGTTAAGTTTTCGCTTCAAAACGAGTCAAACGAGTGCTCATGACCGTCAGAATGTGACTGAACAAAGTTTCACAAGCGAAGAGAAAGAGACGACATCACTGATGAGAGGAAAGACTAATTCGTCGGTGTGGACGTAGTTCGGTTTTGTTAAACTGCAGGTCTCATCTGCAGCGAGTCTTACTCGGTTTCTTTATTTTGCAAAACGTGACAAAGTCGTTCTAACTAGCGGTGGGAACATCTAACTTGTTTAATCTGAAGAGTTTCCACTCGATAGAATATGATGAGAGTCAGAAGATGAAGAACAATAAAGTTTGAGCCAACGTTTCCCTGAAACTACGACGTAAACAAACAGCCCCAGCAGCGCTGCATGTTTTTTTAATTCAAAATAAAACAAATTCATCAGAAGAAAAAAAAACACTGAATGAAAATGTGCAGAAAGACGAAAATAGTGTTTTAATATCTGCCCCTTGTTTAAAAAATACAAAATAACTACAAACAAACAACAACCTTCACTTCACCTGCACCACACCTTCCCAACAACTTTGATTTAATCATCTTTTAAAACCTATAAATAGTTTTAGAAATGTTTATGGTTTTTCAGTTTTATACATGACTTGTAAAATACTATGTTCAACCAAATCATAAAATTTTAATAATTTAAACTGATGAAATATTTGTTGGGTGACCATAGCACTTCCTACTAATAATTCTTATAGCTCTTTAAAAACAAAACAAAAAAAAAACAGGGTTTGTAATAGTTTTACATGCTTTTCCCCAAACTTCAATACAACAGATTAAATATGGAACAATCATTACATTATTCAATATATTCAAAACTTTGTCATTCAAAAACTATTTTACTTTATACAGTAATGCAATTGATTTTGTTATTTTTATTCTTAAGTAATTTCCATGAGATTTCTATGTCAGCTTCTTATAAATAACAACACCCAAAAGTTTTATTTAATTAACTATGAATTTCAATGCTGTAAATTTTAAAGATGTTTAAAGTTAAAACTATTAATATTGACACAGTTGAGAATTTTATGGCAAGAAAGTTCATGCTCAATAATCCACGTACCAAATCCAATAATTTTCAGTCGGGTCATCTGGACAGTTTCTTTTTATAGAAATTGGATGGAGGATGGAGGGTGAAACGTTTCTATAAAAAATAAACTGTCCAGATGACCCGACTGAGAATTATTGGGTTGAGAAGTTTATGTTTATTTGATGGTGATTTCCATCTTTTTGGAGGCTAAATACAAATACAAGGAGAACATTAATTTATTTGTATAGTTTATAGTTTTTTTTAGGCTTTTATATTGTTTATATCGATATCGAATTATATCGTTATCGACCGAAATTAAGAACTATATCGTGATAAAAATTTTGGCCATATCGTCCAGCCGTAGTACAGGTGTTCCGTTTCCCTGCTGAGGAGGGGTTAGGGCGACAATGGATCATGGCTATCCAAAGGGGAAACGTCGCTATAGATTTATATATGTATACGGTAGATTTATTATTTGTTTGTATGTAGATGTTTTATTTATTGTATTTACATATTTTTGTTTGTGTAATTTCTGCTAACCGAAAGTGCGCCGCCTGGGTAATGAATGCGGAAGTGCTGGAACGGGAGTCCGTGGCATATACAGTACTGTAGTCTATTGACTGAGGACTACTTAACTCAGTAAGACTATAAAACTTGTAGAGACCCTGTATAATAACATTGTTTTTTTTTTGCATCTAGATATATTTTTCTATTAAACTTTCATCTGTTTTCTTTATGCCGGGAGAATAATTTACCGGTAAGTAAGATAGTTCTGGATGTCTCCAGCTAACTGGTTGATTCACTTTGAGAAGATGCTATTTATAGGACTGAGACTGTGGCATGGCCTCAGACTGAGGAAGTCTTTTGGATGAAAGACAAAACGTTTCAACCAAGAAGAATCCGTCCAAAGGACTCAATGCAACGTTTTTGGATTTGTTTACCTGGATAATTGATCATTTACCAGCATATTATTTTACCTGCCACCCCCCACCCCTTTTTAACAAGAATCTGATCTTTTCATTTGTCTTAAATTGTAAAAATATCAATAAATGTTAAAAATCATTACAGGTACAGTATATATATATATATATATATATATATATATATATATATATATTAGGGGTGTAACGAGATCTCGTTGTACGAGATCTCGCGATATTAAACTCCCGCGATATCTCTCGTTGAGAGGTAACGTTGTCTCGCGAGATGCTAATGCTAGCAGAGCCCCTAGCAAGTCAGCGTCACGGACAGCATGGCTTCGCCGGATGAAGTTGCTATAGAAGACGCCCCAACTACTGATGGAGGGTGCCGCAGACGCCTCTACATTGATGGAGGGTAACGGCGCTGCCGACGCTGCCCCGAATGTAAAGACACGCGTGTAAACACCGGTGTGACCGGTGTTGCCAGATAGAGTCCCACCCACCCAAAGCAATCTCTACCCGCAAAAGTCAGAAGGAAAATCGCGGTGAACCGCCCAATCTGGCAACACTGGTGAGTGACGGCTGCAGAGTCAGTTTTGGAAAGTCCTGCGTGAATATCTATTTTTTTAAACAAAGTTGAACGTTCTAAGGTCTAAGGAGATTCAATCAGTAAAATGAAGACATCAGTTGGGTTTGTAATACATGTTAAAACAGAATAAAAGCCTTTTTGCGGCATAAAACCGATCTTTGAAGTTTTCTTGAACTAATGTTAAAATCTCGTCTCGTTCTCGCGAGATCTGTGATTTTCTCGTCTCGTGAGTTTTGTGTATCGTTACACCCCTAATATATATATATTTTAGCTTTACATAATGTCACCCCCTTCTGGCCACCAAAGTCTCCTCCAACAAACCTAAAGTGGCCCATGGGCCACGACTTGATAATCACAGTTGTAGCAGCTTGTTGCAGCTCTGGATGAGAGGTCAAAAAGATGGCCATTCTACCCATCAACAGAACTTATCCAAGTGTAAATCATTAAAAATCTCTACAGTTACAAAGCCCCCAGGACTAGTTTAAGGGTACATACTCACCGAGACACTGGGCTGGTGCTGGAGGACCTGCGGGTGGCATACGGGCTGATGGATCGCCTTCTCGAATAAGGGCTGCTGTCCCTCTCGAAGCTGGAGGACCTGTGTCTGCTGCGGCGGGACGTGTCCCCGTAAGGACTGGAGCTCTGCTGGGTCACCCTCCGCCTGCTGTAGCCGTCCTCCTGCTGTCCATAGCCCAGAGGACTCTCACTGCCAGCCTTCCTCCTGGGGCTGGGGGACAAAGCAGAGCGGCTCCCCCTGTTCGACGACTTGCCCCTGGGGCTCGACTTGTGGCTCTTGGAGGACTTGCGGCGAGTCTTGTCCGGCCGGCTCCTGTGCGAGGAGGAGGTGCGGCTCACCTCCCCGCGGCCTTCTTTCCTCTGCTGCCGCTCCTTGAGGGACTTCGCCGAGCGGCTGCTCTCCTTGCTGCGGCTCGAAGACGCGGAGGACGTGGTGCTGCCGACGCTCTGCGCGTTGGACAGCATCAGCTTGGTGTCTCCTGGGTGCTTGGACGCGGTGTCGCCTGGGTGCTTGGACGCGGTGTCGCCTGGGTGCTTGGACGAGGAGCCCGCAGGAGCGGACTTCTCTTTGCTCTTCACGGATCTGCCCTTCTCGCGGTCTTTGCTGCTCTTCTTCTTGACTCCCTGCTCGCCGTTCCCAGAGTCTCTAACTTTGCCGGGGTCCTTGGGCTTCTTCCGGGGCTGTCTGTGCGCCCTGTTCCCGACTCCCACAGCTTCTCTGCTAATGTCCTCCCTGTCGCAGTCCGGTGAGGGGTCCAGCCTGTCCGCGGGCCCCCTCTCGGACTGCCTGGAGGCCGGGGGCGGCTCCGAGAAGGTGTCCGAGTCCGAGCTGATGTCGTCGTACTCCACCAGAGGCTTCACCGTGTTGACGCCAGGCGGCACCTTATCAACGAATAAAAAGTCATCGGGTCCCGCCGACGATTCCCGATTGTATTTGTTCAATTTGTGCCGCTTGTGTTTCGAAGAGGACGCCATCAGAGGCTTTAACTGCACTTTACCGTCTTTGCTCATGTCTCCCGGGCCTTGGGTCTGGCTAGCGTCCGTCTTCCTCTTGTTGGTCCCATGGTTTCTGTCCGAGCCAGGCATACCTGACGCCGGCGGGGCCTCCTCTGCCGTGATCCGGGCAGTTCATTAACGGGAAACCCAGGCAGCTACCCCCCCAAACGTTAAAACAAAATGTTACTAAGCAGAATCAGGACAAGAATAAACAGAAACTGTCAAGGCCGCTCACATATCGAGTCCTCCTTTAGCGCCAGTTCACTCCATTGGATCGTCGGCGGAGTTCGTCAGAACGGAAAAATAATAAAAAGTTGTCTTCTTGTACCGTGAAGGTTGACCTTGAAGTTGGTCGGTGGATGAAGAAGGTCCGAAGCGAACGTTGGAAGTTTTGAAGCGTCGCCAACGTAGCTAGCTAGCACCCCTAGCTTAATGCTCGGCCGCTAGCGACCACCAGGCTGGTGGTGAAAAATGAAAAAAGTCCCCGTGTGAGAGCTCCTTGTCCGGTGCCAAGTTCAGTGAAGGTGCTTTGTTCCTCAGAGGAACGAGCTTAGCGCTCAGAAACAAGCAAGACGTCTCGAGTAAAAGACGCTCGCTTCTCCAACAAAATGAAAACTTGACCCGGTTCGTGCTGTTTACATGTTCCTTTTAATGTAAGTCTGTATCCCCCTATAAAACTCATCAATAAGAAATCATAGTATTTTCGTGTGCAGTAGATGTTCCAGTTTATTATCAATGGCTCTGGAAATCAACCAAGCCTATATTCAGGGCGATGTTAGTGGATTTGATTGCATCCACAGCCCCATCTTAAAGAGAAACTACAATCGCCATTGCGGCTCCTGTGTGACTGGCAACTTCTGAGTTCAGCCCGGAAAAGGAGCGCTGTCGATCTTGGACGGTAACCTAGCAACGCCCAATCACGTGAAAGAGCCCGCCCACTGTTCTCGCGATGGCCGCGACCAGAGCCGTATGGCTCTGGCCGCGACCGAGACGCAAAAAAACGACGAAGTTTGCTCAATATTCTAGTTCTAGTTGTCACGTTCTGAAAAATAATAAAAATAAAGCACACACATTTAAATTTATTATGTTGTTATAGTTTATTATGTGATATATTTAATTATATATGTAATTCATATATTCATTTATTTATTTTGTGATGTGTAGTTTGAAGGTTATCATTGGTTGAACAAACTGTAAAATAAGGGGCAGATATAATAAGATTTCATCTTCTTTCTGCTCCTTTCATTTTATCCTACTTGTAATTAAACGGTTTTGTATTGTTCTTTTAAAATGAATGAATAAACATCAAATCAATAATTCAACAATGTGCTT
>JBBPBX010002296.1:26791-72474 GCA_038048925.1 Garcialebias charrua | reverse complement strand
CTCATTTTACAAGCAAAAGAATACCCTAACCATTTTTTAATGTTTATTTCAGTTGTATAATCCACAACATTTATATTTTCTTCTTGTGGAAAAAATACCCGAAAACATATTTTCCTGTATTTTTAGCAGACAAACAAATTCCCTGAAAATATATTTTAAGTGTGTGGGTCTGTGTTTTATAAAGGGGTTATGAACTATTCTTCCAAGTTAGAGTTTTTATTTATTTATTTATTCTTCTTTTGGTGGCTCCCTTCTTGCAGGGGTTGCCACAGCAAACTAAGTCGCACAAAGACTTGCCAATTATTTTTTAGTTGACTAGTTATTTTTAGTTTTCACTATTCGTCTAGTGTGCACATTTGTCACTAGTCGACTAGAAGACATAATTTGTGTAGTAAACATGTAAGAATTTTTTATTCGTCAACACAGTTTAGTCCAGTGATTCACCAATGTGTTCAAACACTCACTGTTTGGGACTTTTGGGCTACTATGGCAATATGGCTGACTTGTGTGACTTTTTTCCAAATAGTTGGGAAGAAACGCTAGATGGCAAAAAATAATGCTACTAGTAAGAGAGTAAGTTGTTGAGTGCAACCAAACATACAACAGGGTAAAAATGGCACTTGATATCAAATATATTAAATAAATACACACATGGGTTACCATGCAATGGCTTGTGTTCACCCCTGAAATAATCCATAACCAGAACTGAACCTCTAACCGGTGAAGGAGGGTGGGTTAATCATTGTTTCTACTTACTAAAAAGGACTTTGTGTGTGGGCTGACCCAGGGAACACATTCAGCCAGTGGGGGCAGTGGGGTATTTTGAGCAAATCTCTATGCAGTATAGGGCACATTGGCTCCTGTCATTTATATATATAAAAAAAAGGTCTCATAAGCCCATGTGAAGATATCCTCTTATGAAAACTGTATAGCCTCTCTCAGTAATATAAAACATCCTGTCAGACTTGAAAAAATGGTTCAACAAAAACATCCGGCAACACAAAAACATTGACATTTGGCAAACCATAATATGGAAAAAGTTTGAATATTAAACATGCAAATATTTTAATAGTTTCAAATACAGTAGTTTAATAAATAAAGCTAAAAACTGAGACATTTCACTTAAATAACCATCCCATAAAACGAGTTGTTTTAAGGTTAACAGTAAACTTGAGTTTGATATCACACCTGAGACCATATCAACTTGTCACACCTTACCAACTAAATCAGATAAAAATAAACCACCCATTGTCATCAAGTTCATCAGTAGAAAAGCAAGAAACAATTTATTGGTACAAGCTAGAAAACTGAAAGGGACAAATGTGTACATAAATGAGCATTTGAACCGGCAACCTTCTCGCTGCTGCCTCTCAGCGAGAAGGTTGCCGGTTCAAATCCCGGTCCGGGGCCTTTCTGGGTGGAGTTTGCATGTTCTCCCCGTGCATGCGTGGGTTTCCTCCGGGTACTCCGGTTTCCTCCCACAGACCAAAAAACATGCTTGTTAGGCTGATTGGTGACTCTAAATTGACCCTAGGTGTGAGTGAGACAGGTCCCTCTTGTAAATGAGTCCCCGTGACTCAACGAGGCTAGCCTGTATAAATAAAGGTTGAATGAATGAATGAATGAATTTAACTAAAAAAAATGGTAACATTGCCCATGAGGCAAGGTTGTTGAGGAAACAAAAAAAAAATAGTGAAGACTTGGTCAAAAAATGGAAACATCTGGGTTAAGGCTAATGAAGAATCACAAGCTAAAGTGATCAAGGAACTGAGGGATTTAGAGAAATTTAGATGAGTTAATTAGGGAATAAATTGAAAAGTAAACTGAAAAATCTTGGTATGCAATTAATAAAATGTGGATTAATAAAATATGGATGTAAATAAATACAAACACTAAGACATGAATACAGATGAAGACTCTGAACTTAAAATATATGATGTAGATTATCAGTTTTGTTCAAATTTCTTTCCAGTAATCAATGAATGTGAATATTATAATGAAGAGCAATTTAACAATATCAACAGGACAATAGATGACCTTTCCATTATTCATATTAATAGTAGAAGTTTAAGTGCAAATTTATCAAATATAACAGATTATTTAAAACAATTCCACAGAACATTCAGTATAATAGCTGTCTCCGAAACATGGTCTAACGATGAAAATATAAACAGTGTTAACATTGATGGGTATGAACTTTATTATATGAACAGAAAAAATAAACGAGGTGGTGGAGTGGCTCTATTTATAAATAAAGAAATAGCATGTAAAAAGATTGACAAAATGTCGGTTATAGTAGAAAATCTCATGGAGATTATTACAGTTGAAATTATAAACACCAATTCAAAAAACATAATGATAAGTTGTATATATCGATCACCTGAGTCAAATATAGAACTATTCACCGATCAAATCATGGAGATGCTGGAGCGGAAAAACTGTGTTTTTGTGTGGAGACTTCAATATTGACTTAAATAAAAATACAGACTCAACTAACATCAATACATTCATTAATTCAATGAATAGTTTAAATCTGTATCCATTAATATCTAAACCGACAAGAATTACCACTCACAGCGCCACTATAATTGATAATATCTTTACAAACATAACTAATACAGAGATAATGGGAGGAATTTTGATTACTGATGTAAGTGACCACTTACCAGTTTTCACAATTTATGGTAAACATCATTGTCATATAAAAGGAGATACAAACAAGAGAAAAATAATCAATACATCAAAAAAGGCTTTGAATAATCTAATTCACGATCTACAGGAACAAAATTGGAAAACGGTGTATGTTGATGATGTTAACATAGCATATGATGTATTTATGAACACCTTGGGAGCATTGTACGAGAAACATTGTGTGCAAAAAAATTATACAAAACGAAATACTGTTGATAAACCATGGATGACAAATGGATTGAAAAACGCTTGTAAAAAAAAGAATAATTTGTACTCGAGCTTCTTGAAATTGAAAACAAAAGAAGCAGAAGAAAGATACAAAAAGTATAAAAACAAACTGGTTTGGATCATAAGAAAACATAAGAAAGACTATTATAGTAATTTATTAGACAAAAGTAATGGTAATATGAGATCAACATGGCAAATAATGAATAGCGTTCTAAAAAATCATGAATCCAAATCAAGTATTCCACAATATTTTGTTAAGGATGGTAATGATATCCATGACCAAAATGTGATTGTAAATGAGTTTAATAATTATTTTGTAAATGTTGGCCCAAGCCTTGCAAACAAAATACCTACAGCAGATGCAAACGTGAATCACAAAATTACGAGTTGTGCCAATAGTATCTTTTTGGAAGGAACTGACAAAGAAGAGGTAATGGATGTTGTAAATGACCTTGCAGATAAAAGATCAAAGGATTGGGTTGACATGGATATGATGTTTGTAAAAAATATACTGTAATGAGTTATGTCATTGAGCCATTTGTACACATCTGTAACCTGTCATTCAAATCAGGAATATTTCCAAATAACATGAAAACAGCCAAAGTGGTTCCACTTTTTAAAAATGGGGATAAGCGTGACTTTAATAATTATAGACCAATATCACTGTTGCCACAATTTTCAAAAATTTTGGAGAAATTATTTGGGATAAGATTGGATCGATTCATTGATAAACAAAACACACTTAGTAACAGTCAATATGGATTCAGAAAAAATAAGTCTACATCAATGGCACTTGTTGAATTGGTGGAACAAATAACAAATGCAATTGATCAAAAGACGAGTTGTATTAGTATTTATGTTGATTTAAGGAAGGCATTTGATACTATAGATCATGGAATTCTTCTTGACAAACTATATAAATATGGTATTAGAGGGACAGCATTAAAGTGGGTAAATAGTTATTTGGAAGATCGAAAACAATTCGTTCAAATTCATGACATAAGATCCAAATTTAGTAATATCACATGTGGAGTGCCTCAGGGCTCAGTACTTGGACCCAGGTTATTTAATTTGTATGTAAATGACTTGGTTAATGTGTCAGACTTTTTTAGATGTGTTTTATTTGCAGACGACACAACATTTATTTGTAAGGGTGATGATACAGAACAAATGCTGTCAGAATTTGTGAAAATCCAAAATTGGTTTTGTCTAAATAAGTTATCATTAAATCTGGATAAAACTTATTACATGATACACAGCAACAGAAAAACTGATGTTCACGCTCCATTTTTGGTAGACAGAACTGAAATTTGTAGAGTTAGTGAGGTGAAATTTTTGGGTGTTATTATTGATGAGAAATTAACATGGAGACCTCACATAAACAAATTGAGAACAAAAATATCCAGATCAATAGCAGTTCTGTATAAAGTAAGAGAGTTTTTCACTGATAAAGCATTGTTTATGTTGTATAATGCAATAGTTGTTCCTTATTTGGCTTACTGTATTGAAGTCTGGGGTAAAGCATGTAAAACTATAACTAATCCTTTGTTCATTTTACAGAAAAGAGCTGTACGAATTATTATGAAAAAAAACTATAGATATCCGTCGACTACTTTATTTTATCAACTGAAAATTTTGAAGTTCTATGATTTGGTTAATTATAACATTTTGTTGCTTATGTATAAGGCACATAAAGGCATGTTGCCTGACAATATTCAAACACATTTTGTTAAAAGAGAGAGTGTATATTTTCTTAAAGGAATTGAGATGTTTGTGAAGCCTTATTTTAGTAGTAGTTTGAAGGAACGATCCACAATAATTCAGGGAATAGGATTGTGGAATGGTTTGGAAGATACTGTTAAGAATGCCAGATCACTGTGTACATTTAAGAGACTGATAAAGACGAGTTTCTTGGAAGAATATGGGAATCGTTAATACATATATCTACTTAAGTTGTTGTCTGATTTGATTAAGATGTTTGAGTTTTTATGTTTTTAATTTAGCTAGATTGTTATTTTCTTTTTGAATTAAAATTTATATATATATAATTTGATTTACAATAGAATTGAGTAAAAAACGGGCAGAGTTCTTCTTCTGCCACCTTTCATTTTATTTAATTTACTTTTTGTTATTGTATTGTAAGTATAATTGTCATGTTTTTAAATTAAATGAATACATTTTCAAAAAAAAAAAAAGATGGGTTTAGCACTACAGTACAGTACCGGTACTTGGTTTTAGATTTCTTCAGCAGCTGAGTCTGATCTTTGGAGAAAAAATGGTAAATGGAGCTTACTTATACAATATAGCACTTTCCAGCCCCCTATGAGGGGCCCCAAAGCGCTTTACAATACCAACCATCCACCCATTCACACACATTCATACACTGTTAGCGGTAGTCTGCCATGCAAGGCGCTTTCCAGTCCTACCGGGAGCAACTTGGGGTTAAGTGTCTTGCCCATGGGACACAACAACACATGCTGTGACTGTGAGGAACCGGGATTCAAACCTCCAACCTTCCAACCACTGTGTCACGGCCGTACATAATGCCACAGGGATATTTAAATGTGAAAAGAAAATGCTGAAAAGAATGGCATCTTGTATGCAACCTTCGTGTTTGTTTTGGCAGCTGTTGATAGCTGTCCGTGCACACACTACAGTATTTTGAAATAATCTACATGGCTGTCAGTTTCACATTTCATGGTTATTTTTGCAGCAATCTTATAATATTCCTACTGTAAGATCCCCAGTTTGCACCTGAAGTGCAACAATTAGCTGCTACAAATACAAAAAAAAAAAATACAAAAAAAATGTACCGGTAATGCAAAAGACACACACACTTCTCGTGAGACAACTTCTGTTGTGACTTGGCACTATACAGTATAAATAAACTGATTTTAAACAGATTTCATGTGAAAACTTGGTAAATTTACCAGGAGGCATAACACTAAAAGTAAATGAGTGTAGCTTAGTTGACTTCAAATGTACAGTAATAACAAGTTTATCAACGAATGTATGAGACAAACGATTTATTATGATTATAACATAAATTCATTCAAGAATCCTCCCAATATAAATCATGGGACCATGATGACTTCTGCTCATTCAAAATTAAACAACTAAGGACAATGAGAAGACTTTTTTATTTTCTGATAATTTATTTCAATCCGAAGTATTACTAAAAGACGCCTTTTTCTGATCATAACAAGACGTCTGTGACTTAAACCTTAAGAAGCTGCTCGGGCTGTACAAATGGCGTGTTTGGCTCACTGTTACAGATATACAGATGTACAGATGTTACAGATGTTACAGAATATAGTCGTCCTTATAGCAAAGTACCACATTCATTGTAGTAAGTGGAGGGATAACAAGCCCTCCTTCCCATGTTTCATGAACAAATTCAAAGCCTATTTTTCATTAAGTAAATTAAAAAACTGGAAAACTGGTAGAACCATCTCACAACAGTTATCTAAAAACTTGATGTTTTAAGTTTCTAATATTGTCCTGCTCCTTTGTGTACTTTTTAATTTATTGTATTTTGAGAGATATACATTTCTCAACTTTCATCATTTTGTAAACTGCCCCCTAGCTTGTAGATTGTAGATTTGGCAATGGGGGCACAACTGGTAGAGCTGCTGCCTCTCAGCGAGAAGGTCCCAGGTTCAAATCCCGGCCCGGGGGCCTTTCTGGGTGGAGTTTGCATGTTCTCTCCGTGCATGCGTGGGTTTTCTCCGGGTGCTCCGGTTTCCTCCCACAGTCCAAAAACATGCATGTTAGACTGATTGGTGACTCTAAATTGACCCTAGGTGTGAGTGAGACAGGTCCCTCTTGTAAATGAGTCCCCGTGGCTCAACGAGGCTAGCCTGTATAAATAAAGGTTGAATGAATGAATGAATGAATTGTAGTTGTGTTATCATTCACGAGTTTGTATATATTTTTGTTTATTTTTCTGTAGTTCTGTTTTAGATTTCCGATTCCTCCTAAACTTAAAGAACTACATTTTAAAATTAACATATATCCTTCAAATCAATTCTCAAAAGAGAGATTTAATTTTAATGTAGAAAATTGTGGTTTTTGTAAGACTCAATTGGAAACAACTAAACATTTGTTTTATGAATGTAAAGAAGCATTAAACTTATGGGAACAACTTCACAACTCTCTGTCTGTTAAAGGAATGAACTTGGATTTTGTTTCCTTAGAAAATATTCAATTTGGTTTATTCATTAAAGATAAAAACTTAGAATTTTTTGTAAATGTTCTGATTATTGTAACAAAATACTATATCCATAAATGTCGATACGCAAAATGCTCCCTTTCTATCAGTGCTCTCAAAAATGATATTTCTTTTTTCAAAAGTTGTCTAAAGATGCAGAATGTAAATGCAGTAAAATTATACGAGTTAATGGAAGTTTTTTAGTTTCTAGCCCCCTGATTTGTCTTTTATATATTTATTTGTTATTTTTATTTTTTCTATCTTTTATTTTCATCTTTCAATCCCTTTTTTTATTCTGTGAAGTAGTTATTTCAAGTATTATGAGTCTTTTCTTGAACCTTTGCAATCAAAGTGAATTATAGACATTAGGAGTTGTGATTTTTAATATTGCTTGTTTTTTTTTGACATGTTGTGAGTTTTTGTCATTGTTACTCTTGTTTATTACTAATTTTTTTTTTTTTTTAAATAAATAACGTGTTCCCCCAGAATGAATATGACGTTCTGAACGCTGATTGGATCCGATTGTCTAAGGGGCGTGTCCCAAACGACAAAAGCGGAAGTAGCTTTTGTACTGCAATAACAAAGTTTAAATGTATGCAAATATTACAAAATGATGCATTTGAATGGTTTTTGTGTGTCACATCAGGCAAACGCAGATTCTGTGGTGCTGTCACTTCACTGACACAAAAAAACCAAACTAAATTAAAAACAAACATGGCTTTATTATTTTGAGGGGTAAAAAGTGTAAATATATAATAATATATAATATGTAAGTTTAGTTTAAAGTGTCTCTGTTCTCGTGAGGGACAAACTGTTTGGTTAACATTTAAAGTGTCTCCATGTCCCCCTGAAGATATTTGTGCAGCGTGTGCATTATTAAAAGGTTGACACCCTGCACAGCTCACTTCCAGCTCAAACTCCTGCAACAAGAATCTGTTCATGGACGAGAAACAACTTTATATTTATTATATTTATTATATTTCGTGTTTTTAATAAGTGGTGAAGGCGCAGCTCCTGTCGGGGCCATTGTTTGTGTGCATGGATCTGGATCAGGGGGGAGGAGGAGAGCACGAGCAGAGCAGATAAGAAAGTGGCTTATTGGCTAAACCCTTCTCCTTTTTCCACGGACGAGGGGTCTTTTTGTTCGCGTGGAGGCTCGTGGAACGTCCACACCGCACGAGAAGTGGCCGTGGGGACATGATCACCGCGAGACGAGTCCGTTTTGGCTTTTTGCTGCGTCCACACCGGATCCATTGAGTCGGTGGAACCGGAGTCCCGACATGGGGAAGGAGGTAAACGGCGTGTCCCGGAGCCGGTTCGAGGTGAGTTATTATAACCGTGTGTTATTTTTTATTATTATTTTTAATTGTTATTACATGACATGCACGGAAACGTTCGCGTGCGTTGCTGAAGCTTCCGCTTGTCGAGGATTAAAACACGGTTTGTTGTTTTTGTGTTTCATGGACGAGGCCTGGCGGCTCGTGTGGCCGACGACACGTCGATGTGTTCCGTTCCGTGCTGTCTCGGGTCAAGCTAAATGCGGTTGTCGTGTTTTTTAATTCCCCCCCAGTTCGTGCTAAAATAAAAACGTTTGTTTCCCCCCTGCGCCGTCAAAACAAAGACTGCGAGGCCACGGCGCAGACAAAACACACATTTTTTATCTGTAACAGGGAAAGGGACGCTCGTTGAATAAGACTTTGAGGTGTTTTGTTGTTGCAACCCCCAGAATAACTCAAATTCATAACGGGATTATCACATAAAAAGACCAAAAGGGACCTTTTTGATCGGAAGTGTAAAATAAACTTTGTAAGAGCTGCGCATGCGCAGATGGGAGTTATGGATGAGACGTTCGTAATGCACGGATATTCTATTTGGGCCCGTGACATTAGCTTGTGTAGCCCGAGCAGTTTGTGTTGTTTAATCCCCAGATAGCGTGGGATTTATGTTTTTTTGTTGTTGTATTTTTAACGGAGCAACAGCTGACTGAAAATCTCAGGTCGTTTACCTTCTGGCCCGACAGCTGCTAAAGCTAGCTGAAAGGGAGCAGGAAACCGGAACCAGTTTTATACGGCCTTCAAAATAAAAGCTCCGTACTGTGATCAATCATGCCCGTCGCTTTTAAAGAGGTTTTCTGAGCTTGTGCTGTACTTAAGAGATTAATCTATTGTTCACAGCATCTTCTAACGTTTTTACTATTCATCTCACTTACCTGTTCCTCAAAATCTACTAAACAGATTTAAAAACAGTTCTTGATTAAAAAAAAGAGTTTTACTTTGAAATGTGTTAGCGGAAGTTTGTTAAACTGATGGCAAATAATTCAAAACCATAACAACAGTTTTAGCTTATTTATTTCCTCAAATATGGGGCACAGACAGGAATCAAAAATAGTTGGTGAAAACAAAATTAATGAAAACGGGGAAGAAAAAAATGTGTGTGTGTGGGGCATGTATGCCAAAATTATCCTATTCACTCTACAGGTTAATCCCAGTGGTAACTAAGTATACTGTACTTGAGTACATTTTTCATGTATCTGTACTTTACTTAAGTAGAATTAAATGTGGGTACTTTTACTCCACTACATTGTACATGAAGTATCTGTACTTTCTACTACACTACATTTCTATAATGTGTTGAGTTACAAGTTACATTCACATTGCAGTTTTTTCATTTGTCATTAGTTTGAACTGGACTCAAAAAACTTTGAAAACCAACTTCTTCTGAACGTGAACAAGAAATTCTTGCTGCAACATTAAAATCAGAGTCAGAGAGTCTTTATTGTCATTTGCACCGCATGTGGTACATGTGATGAAAACGAGATTATGTACACAGGGTCCCAGTTACATCCAACAACAAATGCAAGAGAAAAACAGTAATAACATCTAGAATTAACTAAGAGAAACATCAACTAGTAATACACTAAGCCCTAATGTAGTGGAAAAACATCATTATAAACAGCAGCACGAACATGAGTCTGTATGAGCAGATGGTCACAGATGAACACAGCAACAAGAAAACAGATCAGCATCAGCATGATGTGATATTTTGCAGTGTTTATTCTTATTATTTATTTATTATCATGAGTCTAACAGCCTCAGGGTAGAAGCTGTTCCTCAGTCTAGTGGTTCTACATTTGATGCTCCTCAACCTCCGTCCTGAGGGGAGTGGGGCAAAGAGTGAGTGTGCTGGGTGAGTGAGGTCTTTTCATGCATCTGGAGGTGTAAATGTCTGTGATGGTGGGGAGACTGACTCCAACATCTTCTGTGCAGCCTTCACCACTCTCTGTAGAGCTTTCCTCTCTGCAACTGTGCAGCCTCCATGCCACACGTTGATGCTGGAGCACAGGACGCTCTCCACTGCACACCTGTAGAAGGAGGTGAGAACTGGGCTGCTCAGACCAGCTCGTCTCAGCCGTCTGAGGAAGTAGAGTCTCTGATGACCTTTCTTGATCAGGCTGGTGGTGTTGTTGCTCCAGCTGAGGTTATCATTCAAGTGTACACCCAAGTATTTGTAGCTGGAGACCACTTCCACTGCAGATCCACCTATGTTCAGTGGGGCATGGGTGTGTTTGTTCCTTCTGAAGTCCACAATCATCTCCTTTGTCTTCTTCACATTCATGTGAAGATTATTCTCTTTGCACCAGCAAAAATGTGTCAGTTCATGATGTTAGGAGACAAGAGATGTCTCTAAAGTTTTGAAAATGGTGTCTGGAAGTGAAAATATTGTTCATTGTTGATCCATTACAAGGTTGACTAGACAGTACAGTATTTTAACTAGAGTTGAAGACAAACTGGAGTAGAACTGAGCAGAGCATGTTCCTTTCTTAGGTCTAATGCTCCTTTTTTCTGTCAGACAACTTTTACTTAAATATACTGTACTGCAGTTAAAATGGCAGCACGGTGGCACAACTGGTAGAGCTGCTGCCTCTCAGCGAGCAGGTCCCCGGTTCAAATCCCGGTCCGGGGGCCTTTCTGGGTGGAGTTTGCATGTTCTCTCCGTGCATGCGTGGGTTTTCTCCGGGTGCTCCGGTTTCCTCCCACAGTCCAAAAACATGCATGTTAGGCTGATTGGTAACTCTAAATTGACCCTGGGTGTGAGTGAGACAGGTCCCTCTTGTAAATGAGTCCCCGTGGCTCAACGAGGCTAGCCTGTATAAATAAAGGTTGAATGAAAAAAAAAAAAAGACAAATTGGTTTTATTTTGTGTTTAAATAAAAACTTTCAAAGGTAAAATCATTCCTCTTTCTTATTTTGCTTAATGACATTTAACTCTGCAGGTCATCCCTGAAATTCTGATGTACAGAATCACAAGTCCAAGTGTGAACAGTGTCACAGAGTAAACACAATAAAAACATGCATTATCTGCAGCATTGTTCATTAAAATGGCTCAACACTATTCATGTATTACAGAAAATATACTGTACATACAGTACGCACTCTTAATGGTACAGTATTGTAGACCATTACATTAGGTAATACATTTAGCAAGTACTTTTACTTTAATACTTTTAAGTATTTCTAAAAGCAAGTACTTATTAACTTTTACTTAAGTAAAAACATTAATATAGTACTTCTACTTTTACTAGAGTACATTTTTGTCAGTTTATTTGTACTTTTACTTAAGTACTGTATAGTGTTTGGAGAAAGTACCACCACAGGTTAATCCCATTGAGCCTCGAAGACTCCTTTACAAGAGAGACCTGATTTTAACAAAGAATGAAGACAACAATAGACACTCATAAAGGATGCGTACAAATAATTTTTTTTAAACAAGTAAAAATAAAATGGTAATTAAAAAGGATAAATAAAAGGAAAAAACAGCTACAATAAATAAGGCGATGTAGAAAACTAATAACCCTAAAGTCTCTTTATGAAACATTTTCAACACTACTGTATACTGTTTTTTTTTCATTACCGTAATCTAATTAAATTTATATCCATCATTGTGTTTTACACCAGCAATATTTTAACAAAAATTTAGAAATGGGAAAAATTCAGGACTTCTAATAAGGTTGAAAATAAATTAATTAATTAAAATGGGCATTTCTCAAAAGTACGCAATATAAAATGAAGAAGGGCAACTCTTGTATTAAATTTTTATTTTAATTTAAACGTCAAAATCTAATTGTCTCTCTTGACTTTTTGTCAAACTAATCAAACTGTACAGTGTGATGTGTAATTAAGGTTGCATTATTTTGAGAATATTATTACAGGTGCATCTCAAATAATCAAGAATATATATCATGAAAAAGTTCATTTTTTTCAATAATTTCAGAAAGTGAAATTCATATACCCGGTATCTAAAAAAGCTAAGTCTGGTCCTCTGGACATTCAAAAAACAAAACAAAGCAAAAAAAAACTGTAAAAACGTTTCATCTTTCTTCCACGGACGAAAGACGAAACGTTTCTACAATTTTTTTGTTTTGTTTTTTGAAAGTCCAGAGGACCAGACTACGGAAGCGTAGTGCTGCCACCTGGAGAAAATATTTTTTGGGGCTTATGTAGTAATAACGTGATACGTATCTCGTTATTACGTGATACGTATCACGTTATTACGTGATGCGTATCTCGTTATTACGTGATACGTATAACGTTATTACGTGATACGTATCACGTTATTACGTGATACGGATCACGTTATTACGTGATACGTATCACGTTATTACGTGATATTATCACGTAATAACGTGATACGTATCAAGTAGGGGTGTAACGATACACAAAACTCTCGAGACGAGACAAATTACAGAGTTCGCGAGAACGAGACGAGATTTTAATATTAGTTCAAGAAAACTTCAAAGATCGGTTTTATGCCGCAAAAAGGCTTTTATTCTGTTTTAACATGTATTACAAACTCAACTGATGTCTTCATTTTACTGATTGAATCTCCTTAGACCTTAGAACGTTCAACTTTGTTTAAAAAAATAGATATTCACGCAGGACTTTCCAAAAATTGAACATAAATATCCGCATCAGCACTGAATCTGCAGCCGTCACTCACCAGTGTTGCCAGATTGGGCGGTTCACCGCGATTTTCCTTCTGACTTTTGCGGGTAAAGAGTGCTTTGGGTGGGTGGGACTCTATCTGGCAACACCGGTCACACCGGTGTTTACACAAGTGTGTCTTTACATTCGGGGCAGCGTCGGCAGCGCCGGGACCCTCCATCAATGTAGAGGCGTCTGCGGCACCGGGACCCTCCATCAGTAGTTGGGGCGTCTTCTATAGCAACTTCATCCGGCGAAGCCATGCTGTCCGTGACGCTGACTTGCTAGGGGCTGCTAGCATTAGCGACTCGCGAGACAACGTTACCTCTCAACGAGAGATATCGCGGGAGTTTAATATCGCGAGATCTCGTACAACGAGATCTCGTTACACCCCTAGTATCAAGTAATAACGTGATACGTATCACGTTATTTCTTGATAATATCACGTAATAACGTGATACGTATCACATTATTACTACATATTAGGGCTGTGCGATATGACGATATATATCGTGGGGACGATAGAAACGTGTCTATCGTGCTACTTTCCTTCTATCGTCTCTATCGTGATAAATAAGAATAAAAAAATAACTGTCGCAAATAAGCTTCATATTGTGGTTTTGCGAGATGACGGCGCGGCTTTATGTTTGACGCACGCGCGGGTTTGCGACACATGCTTTACGTGGTTAAACTCGAGAGCAACAGAGACGCAGGCGCATGAAGCCGGTGTCTCAACCATAGATCTCAACAAGGAGAAAACAGCTGCACAGGCAGCCCAAGAAGAATAACTTTTACCAAAAAGAGGGGGAAGCTCACCTTGTTAGCTTCCATTATTTCGCTCCGCTGAAACTCTGAGACAAAATGGGTCCAGAGGACACGAACCCAGAGTCCAACCGAGTCCGAACTCGGGTCCAGTTAACCAATAACAGAGACACAACAGAACCGCAATCAAACACAACATTTTCTCTTTTCTGTTTCTTGCTTTGTTTACTCAAACTTCAGAGCGGATTTCTTCTTCGTGAGTTTCATTAGCAGCTGTTGTTTTACCGCCACCTGCAGGAAAAATTTGGACCAAAGTAGAAAAGGAGTTGTTTGTTTGTTTGTTTGTTAGTTTATTCATTTTATAAAATGAAATACAACAATTAACGTATTCATAATAGAAAAAAAATAAAATGAAAGGTAGCAGATGAAGAATAAATCTTATTAAATCTGCTCCTTATTCATCTAATAACAGTTCAAACAATATTTTCTATAATAACAAAATAAGTAAATAACTCAGTCAATTTTCAATTCACATATATCACACATTAAATTAGATTCATTTTTTTTTTAGCAATTCATTTTTTACCAGTTTCTTAAATACAAGGAATGATTTGGCTTCCTTAACATTTGTCATTTGGCATTAAGTCATTCCATAATCGTACTCCTTGAATTAAGGTAGATCTTAGGTAGATCTAGTTTCTACTTTGGTCCAAATTTCCTTGTTCTTTTTGTTCACATTCTTATAATTGTAACTATCTGTAGTAAAATAATAAAATAAAAAAACTTTGGTCCAAATTTTTCCTGTACACACATACACACATCGTGTTGTATATATCGTGATATATATCGTTATCGTGATATAAAAAAGTCCATATCGTGATATATGATTTTTTCCATATCGCCCAGCCCTACTACATATTATCACGTAATAACGTGATATGTATCACGTTATTACTTGATACGCATCACGTTATTACGTGATACATATCACGTTATTACTTGATATGTATCACGTTATTACTACATATTATCACATAATAATGTGATACGTATCACGTTATAACGTGATATGTATCACGTTATTACATTTTATCACGTAATGTGATACGTATCACGTTATAATGTGATATGTATCACGTTATTACGTGATACGTATCACGTTATTACGTGATAAGTATAGATGTCCATCCACATGGTATCAGCACCATTACCCATAATTAATGTGGTACTTCTACTTTTACTAGAGTACATTTTTGTCTGTTTATTTGTACTTTTACTTAAGTACAGTGTTTGAGTACTTTCTCCACCACTGGTTATGTGGAAATGAATGTAAAAGCAGAGCAAAGTTGTTGGTAGACAGATGAAAATTTAACAAAATGAACCAAAATTTCAGCAGTTTGGTGTAGGTCTTAGATTTTTTGGATAATTTTTAATGTTTTTGAGCTGAGGTGTTAGTAACTGTAATTGACAATATTAGTAAAAGAAATATTAATAATGGATGTAAGTCCTTGCGTGACAGTAAGACAGTCTTTGTTGTCATTCGCACCCCATTTGGTGGATGTTGTGAAACAATTTTATGTACACTCCGTTAAATATCAGACATTGGCTATTCCGTTAAAATAACTCACCGATATAAAAGGCGCTGCTTTTTTTCAATGCATGTTATACAGGTCCTTCTCAAAAAATTAGCATATTGTGATAAAGGTCAGTATTTTCCATAATGTAATGATAAAAATGAAACTTTCATATATTTTAGATTCATTGCACACCAACTGAAATATTTCAGGCCTTTTATTGTTTTAATACTGATGATTTTGGCATACAGCTCATGAAAACCCAAAATTCATGTCTCAAAAAATTAGCATATTTCATCCGACCAATAAAAGAAAAGTGTTTTTAATACAAAAAAAGTCAACCTTCAAATAATTATGTTCAGTTATGCACTCAATACTTGGTCGGGAATCCTTTTGCAGAAATGACTGCTTCAATGCGGCGTGGCATGGAGGCAATCAGCCTGTGGCACTGCTGAGGTGTTATGGAGGCCCAGGACGCTTTGATAGCGGCTTCGATAGCTCATCCAGAGTGTTGGGTCTTGCGTCTCTCAACTTTCTCTTCACAATATCCAACAGATTCTCATACACGCCATACACGCTCATACAGACTCTTGTTCATGCTGCTGTTCGATGTGATGTTTTTGTGCTATTAATGCCTAGTATATTTTTAGATGTTAGTTCATATCTTAGATGTTAATGTTTTTGTTTTACATTTTATTGATAGATGTCACTGGGACAGAACAGAGTGTACATAAAATTGTTTCACAGCATCCACCAAATGGGGTGCGAATGGCAACCAAGACTGCCCAAAATTACACCACACGCGGCTCCGCCCCGCTCCGGTCCGCAGGTCGCAGCTGAGCGAGTCCAATTCCCACTGCCTCCGCTCCGCTCAGGTCCGCCTGGATGCGCCGCTCCGAGACACGTGCGAGATCGCGCGATAAATCAAGTGATAAATAAGTAAGTCAGAACAAAACAATTCATTCGGTGGAAGAAGGAGAACAACTGTAGAGAGACTGCTGCCTTGATCTTCTCTCGTAAATGAGCTACATGGTTTGAGCAACAGGAAGTGATGTTTACATTTCAGAATAAAATACTTTTTTATTTATTTATTTCTTGTATTGCGTTATTAGGCGTAGTCATAGTCATAAATATAATAGTTTAGTCATAGAATAGTCATAAATGATAGTTTGACAGCATTTTTGTACAAATAAATCCGTATAGAGCTAGGATTAGTCCGCCCGTGGTGATTTTATTTTGTAAATACGGAAGTTGTGCTCGTTCCTTTTCCTGTTGGTGCGACGTAATCTTCAAAAGTTGACTCCGGCACAGCTCCGGCGTCCGGCAGANATTATAAAGGTTGCGTATTTGCTGCGGAGGTCGGACCGGAGCGGGGCGGAGCCGTAACGCGTGTGGTGTAATTTTGGGGTCACTGTCACGCAATGACTTACATCCATTATTAATATTTCTTTTACTAATATTGTCAATTACAGTTACTAACACCTCAGCTCAAAAACATTAAAAATTATCCAAAAAATCTAAGACCTACACCAAACTGCTGAAATTTTGGTTCATTTTGTTAAATTTTCATCTGTCTACCAACAACTTTGCTCTGCTTTTACATTCATTTCCACATAACCAGTGGTGGAGAAAGTACTCAAACACTGTACTTAAGTAAAAGTACAAATAAACAGACAAAAATGTACTCTAGTAAAAGTAGAAGTACCACATTAATTATGGGTAATGGTGCTGATACCATGTGGATGGACATCTATACTTATCACGTAATAACGTGATACGTATCACGTAATAACGTGATACGTATCACGTAATAACGTGATACGTATCACATTATTACGTGATAATATGTAGTAATAATGTGATACATATCACGTAATAACGTGATATGTATCACGTAATAACGTGATACGTATCACGTTATTACTTGATACGTATTATTACGTGATATTATCACGTAATAACGTGATACGTATCACGTTATTACTTGATACGTATCACGTTATTACGTGATACGTATCACGTTATTACGTGATATTATCACGTAACGTGATACGTTTCACGTAATAACGTGATACGTATCACGTTATTACTACATAAGCCCCAAAAAATATTTTCTCCAGGTGGCAGCACTACGCTTCTGTACCAGACTTAGATTTTTTTCGATTTTTTTTTTTTTAACCTGGATTATTGAGCATGCATCAGGATATTTCCACAGTAGTGATGTTTTGGGTCCATGTCCTTTGCTGGTGTTGTTCCACTGTGTTTTCTGAAGACCACAGTCAATGCAACAACAACCAGGACATTTTAGAGACTTCATGCTTTTTTTTTTCTGCTGAAAAGTTTTTTTGGAGATGCAGAGTTCATGTTCCAGCAGGACTTGGCTCCTGCTAGGGGTGGGCGATAGGGCTCAAAAATTATATAGTGATATTTCAGAGCATTATCACGATAACGATAAATTTTGTGATATAACCACAAAAAAAAAACAGAAATCAAATGTATTTATTTGACAAAATTAATTTAACATGTTGCTTTGCAGTATTATAAAATTGTAAAAAACAAGAAGGGTTAATTTAACTGAAATTACTTTATTTAGTACAGTATTCAGTCTCAAAGTATATAAAAAAAATAAAAAATGCAAAGTGCAGGTGTAGTTTCCTAAAACATAACTAAATTACTCTCCAAATCATTCCACGATCCAACTCCCTGAATTGAGGTAGACCGTCCCTTCAAGCTGTGATCAGCTGACCCTGAAACTTGTTGTTTCAGCTTCATCTATTCATGCAGGAATGATTCATTTTACTGACTGATCTGTCTCTGATCACCTGCCTCTTGTTCCGTGGAGAGCCGCACCCGTTTGTACCGACAGTTTTTTTAGAGAGGGAGACCAGCGCGCACCTGTTGCTCAGAGCGGGGTGGGGGGGAGACATTTGATCCTCTGTTCCTGCAGTAAGACCAGGGGGGAGAGAAGCTATGAGACGCGAGTTGTTTGTTTTTAGCATTTTAGCTAGCTACTTGCACGCAGACTGGTGGAACGGAGGTGCGCAGTTCAGTTTGTTCGTTTGAAGTAAGGGGGCGGGGCGCCCTGACGTATTGCGTCATGAAATTTGCATATCATGATATAACTTTTTTGCCCGGGCAAGCTTTTTATACCGGTAAAACCGGTAACAATATGATATGGCCCAGCTCTAGCTCCTGCCCAAACGAACCAAAAGCTGTTTGTGGAATATTCTGATTTTTTGAGAGACTGAAAACTGTTTTTCATTATCCATCCATTATCTTTCCCCGCTTCTTCTTTTTCAGGTCACGGGGTCACTGGTGCCTTTGTCCAGCAGTCACTGTAGCCGTGTTTCCATCAAGGTTTCTAGATGCGCATTTTGAAGTATCGCATAAGAAAAGCTGAATGGAAACGGCACGATTCGAATTAACTTCCTCTAATTTGCAAAAAAGTTGATACGCTCGCTTGAGGTGGTTTTTGGGTTCTTCGAATCAGAGCCGATGCGCAAAACGAGAGATGGAAACAGATTTGCCGACTCAGTTCTGCCGTAGCGAACATTCACGTCACGTGACTTCGTCTCCGGACAACATGTAACATCGCTAAAACTAGTTGGCATGACAGAATAAATACAACTTGCCCGATAGCAACACATTCCTGAAATATTCTCTCCATTTTGCCGAGATGTGTGGTCGGGTCCTGTTTTCAACCGCTACTTCCTGTTTACTGTAGACATGCGTAACGCTGACGTCTGATGTAATGCCGCTTTGCGTGGCCTGGTGGATTCGCTTCAAGCCAGTTAATGGAAACACTTCTGATTCGCATTGATTTTTATTTACATTTTTGCGAAATTTCAAAAATTCGCTCAAAATTCGTATTGAAAATAGATGGAAACACTGTTTGTGAGGGGTGGGGTACGCCCTGGACAGGTCTCCAGTCCATCACAGAGACACATGGAGACAAAAGAGACAAACAACCCCATTCACTCTATCACTCAGACCTAGCGACAATTCAGAGTTACCATCAGTCTAACATGCAGTCTGTGGGAGGAAACCGGAGTACCTGGAGAAAACCCACGCATTGAGAGAACATGCCAGAAAGGCCTCCAGCATGTATTCGATCTGGTAACCCTTTCGCTAAGAGGCAACAGCTCTACCAACTAGGGGTGCGAATCTCTCAGGGTCTGGAGTATCGATTCGATTCCGATTTTTGGTGTCACGATTCGATTTAAAATCGATTTTTCGATTCAGAAACGATTTTCTCACATACAACTTTCTCACATACTATCACTCAACACAAAGTTTTTAACACTAGACTCTGTGTCACCAAACGGGTTTTCACTAAACTCTCGGTCATGTGCTCATACAGTTTGCACTACTTCTCATACTTGCACTAATGTCTGTATTACATCACTGCCTATAATCATAATACTGTTTACATTCTCTGTTTACATTTATTAATACTGTTTACTTTTATTACTACTGCTTACATGTAATTACTACTGTTTACATTTATTTACACTACTCTAATATCTACACCACTGCTGGTACATATACAGTGTGCTCTGAACGGTCTTATTTAGGGATGCCCAATGTGCCTTACTGCATATGCCACTTTTTGCCTCTACAACAACATCAACTACTACCTCATACATATACTGTGTACATTGACTCATACGCTGCTTTGCCACTTTGCAAATGTCAATGCTAGAAACCTTTAGTTTATTTTAGTTATACTTTTTATACTCTTTTTTTATACCACTATGCAAAAAAAAAAAAAAAACAACTCAGGACAGTGTTAGTTTTACTATTTTTATGCTTATGTCTATTATTATATGTTTCAGTGTTTCAATGTTTAGATGTTTACTGTTGCACCGAGGGACTGAGAGAAACGCAATTTCGGTCCTGTGTATGTCCTGCACTGTACATATTGCAGATCTGACAATAAAGTTGACTTTGACTTTGACTTTGACTTGATTTTTGATTCAAACGATTTTTCTATTAAAATGGTCATAAATTTAGTTTCAGTTTTGTAACTGACAACAACAATGTACCGGTAAACAAATACGTAGAACATTTATTTAAAACGGTAATTTTAGGTTCCTTATTGTATCAATTTTTTTGCATCGTTTGATATTTATACCAAAAATAGGAACAAATTATACAGGAATGCATTAAATTCTGTAACTTAAATAACCAGTATTAGGTTAGCTTTTTGCTCTGTTACTTATAGAAGATTATTGTTTGAATTGATTGTTTGAACTTGTTTTGTTTTTGAAAAAAGGGGCAGATAAAATAAGATTTCTTCTTCATTTTATGTATTCTTTCATATACTATGAGATATGGTTTTATTTTCTTTATCTTTTAATGTAAAAAAAAATCGATTTTGGGGCTTTTAAAATCGATTCTGAATCTAATCTAGATTCTTTAAAAAAAAAAAACGTGTTTTTTTTTTGTGCACCCCTACCACCAACTGATCCACCGTACCGCCTGTTTTTCCATATTTGTAAGCCATAATCATAAAAATGACAAGAAACTGTGAAATATTTCAAGCCTTTATGTAACATACGAGTTTCACTTTCTGAAATGACTGATGGAAAAAAAAAACTTTTTCACAATATTCTAATTTTTAGATGCCAATGTCAATTTTATTTATATAGCACATAAAAACAACCGAAGCTGACCAAAGTGCTTTACAGTTAAAACCGATAAAAATAAAAGGGTAAAATGCATCTAGTGCCACTAAAACATAATAAAGTTAACACAACAACAATAAAATCTTTTCAAAATTTGTTCTCAGACTCGGATGCATCTGTACATTTTATTTTCATCTTCATCTGGAAGTTGCAGCGTAAAGATATTTTTTTTCCAGCCTTCTGGCGGGCTTGCATCACAGATTATAGTTGACCAGTGACCAAAACATAATGCCTGAATATGTGCAGAATCTGGTCCATTTTATGTTGGATTTACAGAAAGGGGACGCTGTTACACATGCACGTCCTGTTACACATGCACGTCTGCCTCCCTGGAAGTGGCCCTGGATTATCTGGGCGGAGAGCAGAGTTCTGACCCGGTCGGTTTTGCCCCAAATCCAAACAGCGGCTGTCTGTGCCTCCTTTCTCCCTGAATATTTGACACGTCTTCCCTGGCAGGCGGCCTGTGTGTGGACAGTTGTGTGTGGACATAGTGTGTGTGTTTTTATCAAGGAGACGGAGAAAAGCTTCGACCCGAGGCTCACTGGCTCTTTAAAGGTCCACTAAATTCTTTTCAGCACACAAACAGTCGTGTCTGTTTGCTTTTTGAGCTGATGAGTGATTTCGTTAAAAGTCACGCAGAAGCTGATGCCATTGTGTGGTTTTGGATAAACACCCGTAATTAAAATTGTGCTTTAAGTTAGTCCTTTTGTTTAGAGGCAATGAATAAACACATGATTTATTTTTGATTCATGAATGGGCGAGGAGAATTCCCAAATGCCTTGTCACAGATTGTAAATTATGTTGCATTTTTATTTGCACACATGGTTCAGAGTCTGTGGTGGAGGAAAATGGATGGAGTCAGATGTTGCTTCATCTGAGGATGCTCCCAAACGTTATTATCTTGTCTAGTAGAAATTGATGACTTTCCACAAACTATAGGTAAACTTCACTTTTGGGTAAATGGGTGTGTGTGCAACCTGTAATAAACCTTAAAGGGGACCAAATATTGGTTTTATACATTTTTATGGTATGTCTGTGGGCTATCCAGACCATGTTCATTCAATTTAATGCACAAAATAATTCTTAGATAATAAAATATCCCCTTTCTAGTTGTGCCTTTTCTCACTTCCGTTCTGAACAGGCTGTTTATGATAAGGCCACGCCCTTCAAAAATCTGTTTACATTAACTCCGCCCTCCAAAGGGGACCCTGAGTCAGACCCAGAGGCAGACGCCATTTTGGGCAGGGCAAATGAGGCGCTGACGCGTCGCGTAGGCCGCTGAGAAACATCCATAAGTTCACCCTCCATGTTAAAAACTCTTCGTCTGACTCTTCGAAAACAAGCAATAAGGCTGCAGAGTAACACACTGGCTGCTAACTGCTATACACGCTCTCTCTAGCGGGGACCGCTTTTTTCACGGACCACATCCGGCGCGGACCGGATATGGTCCGTGAGCAGTCGTCCGGTTGATTTAAGAGCCCGTAAATAAGTTTTTTCGTTGATAGATAATTAGTTATTAGCGGTACTGCATTTTAACAACAACGAAACATCGAACTCTGAGATGAACTCAGGAAAAACAACCGTGACGTCTTTTATACTGAAGTGGGTGGAGCATCACCAGGGGTTGCTAGGTGAGGGGCTGGACTCAGGTTTTTTTTATTTATTTTTTTTATTTTTTTTTTTTATTGATAATAAAAGTTAACAAACCAGTAGATACGGTATCAATGTTATACAGCAAAATGAACAAATAAAAATGTTGACAAAACAGTAGACATAATATCAATACAGTATTATATAACAAAAAGAACAAGTGAATAATGCCAGGGGGTTATGAACAAACAAATAAAAAGAAGTGTATCTATACATATATATATACATATACACACATACACACATATATATATATATATATATATATATATATATATATATATATATACACATACATATACACATACACACATGCACATAAATGTACCGGTATACGTAAAGAGAGAGAAAAAGAACTGAAAAAAGTTAAGTCACAAAAATGTTGAAGTGGGAACACAAATCTGTAGTTTTTATGGCTTTACTATTGTTTGAATACTGAATTGTTCTAATATATTGTTTGAATTCCTCTCTGAAGACCAAGAAACAAGGTTTCTGATATGAGAATTTAGATTTATGTATATGGTATTTTGCAACTAATAAAATTAGGTTGATAATATAATAATGGTTTGTTTTATTAATGGGATAAGAAAAGAATCCAAACAACACATTTACATAAGTAAGGGAAAAGTCAACAAGAATGTTTTGGGAAATAAAAGTGCAAATATCCTGCCAGAACGTACATAAGAAAGGACATGACCAGAATAAATGACAGAGATCTTCTTCACAGAGTTGGCAGAATGAGCAGTTCATGTCAATGTCCTTTTTGTATCGTTGAAGGAAAGACTTGCAGGGATAAAAACGATGGATAATCTTAAAGGATACTTCTTTCATTTTATTAATAACCAAATATTTAGATGGAAGGCACCAGATTTTTTTCCAGTTCAGGTCTGGTGCAAAGTTATTCCAATAACTTTGCACCAGACCTGAACTGGACTCAGGTTGGGGTAGGTTGTCCTGGCGCTTGTGACATCACAAGCTGCAGGATTTGAAAACGAGACATTTATAATATCACTGAAAAATAAATATACTCAGAGTAAATATACCACTGGGTGCATTTTTTTGGTCCTAGGACTGTTTTTTTAAGAAATGCATACCCAAAGTTGAGTTAAAAAAACATTAAAAAGTGAATTTTGCATCTTTTTGTACATTGAGCTCTTTGTTTTCCTGCAGATTACAGATTTAAATTTAGGCTTGCACAGCTAGCAGGATTTTCTTTTTTTTGTGTGTGTGAATCTATTCGCTGCTTGCAGAAACTTGTCACAACAGAAACGTTGCAGCTGACTTTGATGTGTCAGTATTTGCTGATGTGGTGCAAACTTGATAGCGTAAGTCACTCAGATGTTAGAAAAATATGCACGTGTAAAAGATAAGAAAGCAAAGGCCATCCCATCGTATGTTCTCAGGACAATGTCCGGCTGAGCTGACTTTTGCTGCTTTATCTTCAGTCTCTGTTTGAAAGAATTGCCGTAGAATCCATCTGGGATAATGAGATCGCCATCATTTGTTCGCGTCTGTGTGGATGGAAGGGGCCCACGTCACTGTGAGACAGGCTGCCAGGACTGATGTTCTCCTCTGCTTCGTTTCAGATGTTCACAAATAGTGACGAGGCGGTCATCAATAAGAAGCTGCCAAAGGAGCTGCTGCTACGGTGAGTGGCATCTCCGAAGCCTTCGCTCAGCTTTGCTGCAGGTTCTTTAAGGGCATGTAGCCTTTTTTACACCACAAATCATACACAAAACACCAACTATCTTCCACCCCCCCCCACACACACACAGTCACATTTACACAGAGTGCATCTCTGGATCATGTCAAGCATGCTCACTAGGTCACCCATTTACACTGCTCCCCGAATGCTAAACGTATTTAGAAGCAGATCCACGTGGCTATAAAATATTTACAGCATTTTCTGGACTATAGGTAGCTCCTTTATTTAAGTCGCATCTATTATGCGTCACCGCTGCGCGACGCGTCAGCGCGTCATTTGCCCTACTGAAAATGACGACCACAGAAGCATGCACGGAAGGACTTTAACAAGATTAACACGGTAAAAACAATTGTCTGTTAAAAATCATAGCAAACATGTGTCTTAGCTTAACTGTTCCTTAATAAATTCACTTAATGGTCAAATCTGCTGGATTTACATTTTTTCGCTTTGAAAACTTACAAGGAAAAATCAACTAAGCTAACCGCGACACATTTACATCTATAAAACATTGAATTTTATCTCAAACATCTCATAAAGCTAATCAGTTGTAAATATCCATCTAGTGATTACGTTCTGTAAGTTTGATCAAAATCTGTCCTGTGGTTCTTGACCTATTTTGCTAACAAACACTGAGCTAACAGCGAAGTAGCTAGTTCATACCTCCAGAGCAGGAGGCCGGGCTGCGACAGACCCGAGTCCGTCCAGAGGAGGCTCTCGTCGGACACATGAGGTGGGAACGGTGGGTGTACCCTAGCAGTCTAAAGTGGTACTGCACCATTTTTGCCAAAATGAAAAACGGTCATATCTGAGCCAAAAATTGGTCTAAAAATATGAGGAAAAATCCATAAACAAATCTCACATCTCTATAAGTCGCAGCTCGCAGGCATGCAAATTAGGCAAAAAGGTGTGACTTAAGTTATAGTCCGGAAAATACGGTAAATGAATTTCAGGAAAAGGGGGAAAAAACAACTTGAGGAGCTTCTTAGAAAATAGAAAATAACCATTACGCAAGCCTCAGCGATGCCAGACACACTGCCTGTCCTGCGTCTACCCCGGCCAGGCCTGCAGACGATGCTGCGACTCCATTTCCTCCGGCTCCTGAGGCAACGAAAGTTGCACTGTTTTCATGTGCATGTGACGCAAAACTGTTTTCCGCATCATGTATATGATCACATGTCCACCTCTGCTCGCATGCTACATGTCTTCCTGCAGCGTTCACGTTTAAGCACCTCCACCGTGTTTGGGGTTTGTGTTTATTTCCACACTGATTGCAGAAGTGGGAGACCGTAAACAAAATTGAGACTAATACCGTATTTTCCAGCGTACGAGTCACATCAGTCCAAAAAGTATCATGGAAAGGAAAAAAACTTATAGAAGTCGCTTTGGCGTAAAAGTCCCATTTATTATGCTTTTATTTAATGGTCAAAACGGCTTCATTTCGCCTGGGCGGCGCCGCGCCATCCATCCATCCATCCATCCGTCCATCCATCCATCCATCCATCATGGCCAGAGCTGTTGGCTCTCCAGTGTTCCTCGCCTGCACCAGCTGAGAGAAGCGAGCGTGCATGAGAGGACTCACTGGTGCATTTCTTTGACATTTAAAGCATCAGTCTAAAATTGTGTTATTAATATGGGGGAAAGATGTATATAAGTTGCTTCAGTGTATAAGTCGCAGGACTGACAAATCTATGCAATAAAAAAAATCTGACTTGTATGCCAGAAAATATGGTAATTAGTTTGGTCTGGGTGCGCCCTGGATGTCTTAAGGGCATCACATCCCTGTTCATGCGCGTAGGCAGGGGGGGTTCGCTCGGTTCGAACGAACCGCCCACTTTGCCTATGAAGTCCCGCCTAGGGATTTTATGAGGGGCGGTACCTTGAAAAAGCAACACACCTCGGTGGTTCACTGGAAGCGCGTTGGGTTACCGCTCCAAAGCTTTTCTCGACTGGGGTTCGAATCTCACCTGGTGTAACTTGTTTTACGTTTGTCTTTTATTGGATTAAAAAAAGAGTTAATATGCCTGTGGTTAACACAAACTACTTTTTTTTAATCCAATAAAAGACAAACGTAAAATAAATTACACCAGGTGAGATTCGAACCCCAGTCGAGAAAAGCTTTGGAGCGGTAACCCAACGCGTTTCCAGTGAACCACTGAGGCATGTTGCTGTTTCAAGGTCCACGTTTACTTTAAACCACATATGTCAAAGTGCCGGCCCGCAAACTCATTATTTATGGCCCCCTGGATGATTTTAAAAAAAAATATATATATATATATATATATATATATTTATTTTTTTTGTGATGGGCCGGCCTCCCTTCTCCCCTTACAGCCATTCTCTCCACACCATTATTATGAAATATTTATTCTAGTAATTATCTAGTGGAGTTTTTTTATTATTATTTATTTATAATATAATATTGAGCATGCATCAAGGTTATTTATAATATATTTGTTATAAATAGCTACATTATAAAACAATGTAAAATACTAAAAGCAGGAACATGTCTGTGTTGATTTATGCCAAGAACTTAGCAGATGTAAAGCTATTTAATATTTAATTTAATTCATTTATTCATTCATTTAAAAGAGACGAAATAAAACAAATTAATCAAAAAGAAAACAATGAATGAAAAGAGTGCAGAAAGAAGAAAAAAAATCTTATATCACCCCCTTATAATAAACATTGAACCAGTCCGGCCCTTGGCTTGTAGAAAATTTGTTTTTTTTGCCCTCGATGTATTTGACTTTGACACCCCTGCTTTAAACGAACCGCCCCTCAGAAAATCCTGGCTACGCCTGTGCTGTTACTTAATCGACTGTGGTAAACTTTACATTTTTCTTTTCAAACGTTCTCAGTCTGTGCGACACAGATGCGGCTTCATCACGAGGAGATTGAGAACACCCGAAACGATTCCAGATACAGTATTTTGGAAAGTGCCGCGACTTCCATTTGAAATCTGCTGCAGCGCAGTGAGATACTGACTTTAGGGTCTTTCTAATGAGCTTTACTGCAGATGGGTAAACGTTACGCTGCTGACTGTCAAAGATAATATTAGCTGGTTGACTCACCCCAGCGCTGTGAGTGGGGTCAAAGTTGAGCTGAGGGCAGCGTAGCGTTAATAATCCTCTGGCAGCAGGGTCAGGATCTGTAAACCGTCTCTCTGTCTTCCAGAATCTTCTCCTTCCTGGATGTGGTGACGCTCTGTCGCTGTGCCCAGGTCTCACGGGTGAGTCTGTTCACCGTCGGCATGTCCTCGTGTGCACAAAATTGGTTTATTTAAAAAATAAACTTGATTGATGCTTGTTTCTTCTTCGCTGCTCCAGTCCTGGAACGTCCTAGCCTTGGATGGCAGCAACTGGCAGCGAATCGACCTCTTCGATTTTCAGAGAGACATCGAGGTGAGCAAACCCTGAACTACCGCTTGTTTGTTTGTTCTGTCACGCCCCGAGCGACCGCAGCGGGAGCGGCTGACGGTTTCTGTTGCAGGGCCGAGTGGTGGAGAACATTTCGAAGCGATGTGGAGGGTTCCTCAGGAAGCTGAGCTTGAGAGGTTGCCTGGGCGTCGGTGACAGCGCCTTAAGGTGAGTTTGACGAGAACTACATTTGTTTAAGCTTGTACCGTATTTTCCACCGTACACGTCGCATCAGTCCAAATATGTCTAATGAAGTGGAAAATCCATAAATACGTCGCATCTGTTACACATCACCGCTGACAACCCGGACATGTGGGCCGGTGTTGTGCCAAAGATCGATTGGCTGCCAAATGGCGGCCGCAGGACTGTTCACGGGAGGACTTTAAGAAGAATTTGACAAGATTAACACTTAAAAATAATTATTTGTTTGCTCGAAATTATAGTACCGT
Organism: Garcialebias charrua; assembly: GCA_038048925.1. Taxonomy (NCBI): domain Eukaryota; kingdom Metazoa; phylum Chordata; class Actinopteri; order Cyprinodontiformes; family Rivulidae; genus Garcialebias; species Garcialebias charrua. The sequence continues at coordinate 44,121 of JBBPBX010002296.1, read as the reverse complement.
AGTGTGTCTCAGTCTGTTTTCTTAATAAATCAGCTGAATTTCAAAAGCTGATTTGCGGCCGCAGGAGTGCACAGACAGCCCGGTCACTGTGCATTTCTTAGAAATTTAACAGAATAACCACCTACAAACCAATTATTTTTTGCTCGACTTTATAGTAAAGGTGTGTCTCAGTAATAATAATAATAATAATAATAATAATAATGAATTCAATTTATAACGCACTTTTCATTAATGAAAATCTCAAAGTGCTAGTCTCAGTCCACCTTTTGCTTTATAAATGCACTTTAACGGTCAAATCAGCTGCATTTCAGAAGTATTCGCTGCCTCAGTGCTCCGGGAGCATGCAGATGCAGAAAATCATGAAGGAAGAACGCTGTGCATTTACTAGAAATTTAACAAGTTAACAACCTAAAACATTTATTTGTTTGCTCGACATTATATTAAAGGTGTGTGTATCAGTTGAACTTTTACTTAAAGGGGACCACATATTCAAAATTCACTTTTTAATGTTTTTTTTAACTCAACTTTGGGTATGTACTTCATAAAAAAACAGTCCTAGGGCCAAAAAAATGCACCCAGTGGTTTATTTACTCTAAGTATATTTATTTATCTTTGATAGAAACACTTCGTTTTCACTTCCTGCGGTTTGTGACGTCACAAACCACAACCCACCCCAACCTTTGTCCCGCCCTGTCACCTAGCAACCCCTGGTGATGCTCCACCCACTTCAGTATAAAAGAGGTGACGGTTGTTTTTCCTTATTTCATGTCAGCACAATGGCTAAAAATGTCACAGTCTAGCCAGCTAACGTGAGCGTTGCGAAGATTCTCTAACCCTCCTGGCCCAGATAATGGCATAGTTTTCAGATGGGAGTCTTGAATGAACAGCGATGCAGCATGTTGCAGTGTGTGTGTGTGTGTGTGTGTTGGTTTATGTGTCATAGCAGGCCAGACTACGTACCGCTAAACCACATTAACAAACCTGTGTGTGTGTGTGTGTGTGTGTGTGTGTGCGCGCGCTGATCGAGGGAGACAGCCCCGCTGTGTGTGTGTGTGTGTGTGTGTGTGTGTGTCCGCTGCGAGTGACATCCGCTCCCTCCAGCGCGCACGCACAGGGGGAGGGAGGGAGACGTATTACAGAGGAAAAATTAAAAATGACACGACAACTTGTACACGTCTGATCTGTCCCACAATAAATACGTCGCGGTCCAGTTCAGCTCAGCTATACAGGGCTCTGGGTGGCAGTAACGCGAGTTCAGACATCCTCGTCTGCCTTTGGAGGGCGGAGTTAATGTAAACAGATCTTTGAAGGGCGTGGCCACGAGATCTCATTATCATAAACCAGTCGTTCAAAACGAAAGTTAAAAATGGCAGAATTAAAAAGGGTATAATTGATTATCTAAGAATTATTTTGTGTATTAAATTGAATGAACATTGTCTGGATAGCCCAAAGACATACCATAAAAATTAAAAAAAAAAAAATTTTAAAAACCTATCTGTGGTCTCCTTTAACAAGTGCACTTCAATGGTCAAATTAGCTGCATTTCACCGGGGCGGCACAACGAAATGAAGCTGATTTGACGGTTGCTCCAGGTGAGCTGGACGAAGGTGGCAGGCTATGGCAAGCCGCTTGTGTTATTAATAGCCACTTTTACCTATTGCATGACACAACAGCATGTTATACAGCTTGAGTGCCATCGAGCAGCTGTAAATGATAGTGTTCAATATTTTCATATGAAAGAAAACTGTCATATTTCAGCCAAAAATAGGTTTATGAATACGGGGGGGAAAATCCATAAATAAGTCGCAGGACATGCAAATTATACAAAAACTGCGACTTATAGGGTGAACATTTTTGTTTTAGTTCAGACATGTTTGACTAGACTGCGCTAAAGTTAATACGGTATATATTTGTTGTCTTTTGCCTCAGGACTTTTTCACAGAACTGCAGGAACATTGAGCTTCTTAGTCTGAACGGCTGCACCAAGATCACCGACAGGTGCGTTTGGTTGAAAACGAACTGCAGCAGTGTTGGTCTTCAGAAAAGCTTTCATCGTCTTCCTCCTTTTGCAGCACATGTAACAGTCTCAGTAAGTTCTGTCCGAAGCTGAAGCACCTGGACCTCGCCTCTTGCACCTCCATCACGAACCTGTCACTTAAAGCTCTCAGGTGTGTTGCATCTTCATTGCGACTTATCCTTCCGCTGATCTTTGGCCTTTATCGACACCAAAACTAGCATTTGTTTGTTACGATTCCTAAAATCTCATCTTTGTTTAGTTGTAGTTGTATTTTTCCCTCTTTTGTTCTAATTGTGAGGTCGTTACTTGCCATCATTTGCTTCTCACCCTTCTCTTTGTGCCTCCTCTCAGTGAGGGGTGTCCCCTGTTGGAGCAGCTGAACATCTCCTGGTGTGATCAGGTCACGAAGGACGGCGTCCAGGCCCTGGTGCGCTCCTGCCCTGGACTCAAATGCCTTTTCCTCAAAGGCTGCACTCAGGTACCATCCAAGTTACTCAAACGAGCTGCGTTTTGCTTCATTCAAACTTTTATCACCCTGGAAATCAGAAGGGCTACAGCTTTCTCAGAATGAAACTAGTTCCTTACATTTTGATTCTAAATAGAAAGCAGGAACTGTATACTTGGCGTGAAAGATTTCCTGCTCAGCAGAGGATGTTTTGGGCTAAAATATATGCCGGTCACGGTTTACAGCAAATGTGATGTCTTTATTTTTCACCATTTTATTATATTAACATTTAACAATGCTGTGTTTAAAGACAATTCAAGGTCCCTCAGATCATTGGCCCTCATTCATGAAACTGTTCGTATTCTTATCCTACGTTTCTCCCACTTTTGTTCTTAAGAAGCGTTCGTAAGAACATGCCACGTCAGATCCAACAAAGTCTTCTATCCACAGGAAAAGCGTGTAAACGGGCTGCTTAAAGTTGATGGATCCCACCTGTTCTAAACAGCTGCGCGTGCACGCGTGAGCTTATTTACATGATTCCCACCCCTCAAAACGCCATATAAGGCTACGTTTCCTGCCTCAGAGGCAAAACGTGTACGTTCATAAAATGACAGCGAAAAGTAAAAAAGAAGAACTCTACCGGTGCAGAGAATGAAGTCCTGCTCTCTGATGACAAGAAAAGAAAATCTGTCCTTATTAGCAGCGTCACTCATGGAAGTAAATGACCAGCTAAAACCAAAGAAAGTTTGTTTATAATAAATGTGGACCTCGAAACATGCATGTGCCCTGGTGGCTTACTGGTTAAAGCATTGCGCTGTTAGCTGTTCCTAACCTTTTTTCTACACCTCGTGGGATCGAGTCCCACAAGGTATGATTCTTTTTTTTTCCTTCTTACTTTAGATTATTTATTCATTCCAAATTAAAAAGGCTTCCACAGGAAAAGCGTGTAAACGGGCTGCTTAAAGTTGATGGATCCCACCTGTTCTAAACAGCTGCGCGTGCACGCGTGAGCTTATTTACATGATTCCCACCCCTCAAAACGCCATATAAGGCTACGTTTCCTGCCTCAGAGGCAAAACGTGTACGTTCATAAAATGACAGCGAAAAGTAAAAAAGAAGAACTCTACCGGTGCAGAGAATGAAGTCCTGCTCTCTGATGACAAGAAAAGAAAATCTGTCCTTATTAGCAGCGTCACTCATGGAAGTAAATGACCAGCTAAAACCAAAGAAAGTTTGTTTATAATAAATGTGGACCTCGAAACATGCATGTGCCCTGGTGGCTTACTGGTTAAAGCATTGCGCTGTTAGCTGTTCCTAACCTTTTTTCTACACCTCGTGGGATCGAGTCCCACAAGGTATGATTCTTTTTTTTTCCTTCTTACTTTAGATTATTTATTCATTCCAAATTAAAAAGGCTTTATGCTTTATTTCTTGTTGTATTGTAAATAGTTTTCTTGTGTTTTTTAAATCTGGAATGAATTAAAAGAAAAAAAAAAACGTTGTCCCCCCACAGGAGGCGAACCCATAACCTTCGGATCTGCGACACAGTGCTCTACTGACTGCGCCACCTCAGAGCTATGACAGCAGCTGGAGGAAGTCAGTGTAAAGTCTGGCTTACCGAAGTCTGCGATACCGCGGCAAATTAAACTTAAATTAATTCATGGTTTAAGTTGATTTCAGTTTGAGATCTTCATATTAATATTGTAGTGTTAGAAAACGGCATTGATAACAAATTGATTTTCATTTAAATACTTTAATCCGTTAGTCATTATTACATTTAAAATTATAATTCGACTTCAAACAGAACCTATTGTCAAAAACAATTGTGGTGCGTTACTTTTTTAAACTCTAAACATTTCCTAAATAACGAAATATGAAGTTATTTGTGGAGTAATGCTGTCTGGATGACAGCAGACGGACCGCTCGTAAAATATACGACAGGTCCGGACCACACGTAGATTTTGTTCGTATCTGAAAAAAATCGTAGGATACGTGAACATTGTTGAATGCCACATATGCTCCTAAATCACTCGTAAGCACAGTTTAAGCACAAATCTGTGCGTACGAACGGTTCATGAATGAGGGCCATTGATTCGAATGTAAAACGACACCAAACGTGTCAAAAGTTCAAATTTAGCTGTTCACAGGGTATCCGCGGGGTTGTAAAAGGTATTAAAAGGTAGTACCGGTAAATAAAATTAACACAAATTATGGCCATTAAAAAGTATTAAAAAGTAATAAATGTCATCTGACGAGGTATTAATTTTTTAAAACCTACACAACTATATTTTTCTCGTTCTGTCGGCTAAAAGAATGTCTGTGAATTTATTTATCTTTTCTAAATTTATGTCCGTGTAGGACCTAAGCTAAAACAATGACGTCATATCGTCAGTCAGTGTGCGCTCGCACTGGCTTTTTGTCATGTCTGTAAAAAGAAACAGGAAAGAGGAACGCGGCTTTATCCTCCCGACATTTAACAAGAAAAGTACCTAAACAATTATTTGTTAGCTCGAAATTATAGCAAAGGTGTGTCTCAGTCTAACGTTTTCTTAATAAATGCACTTTAATGGTCAAAATTAGCTGCATTAAAAAAATTGTTTCGCAGCCTGTGTGCACCGTGAACGCGCAGAGGACGAGAAACAGGAAAGAGGAACACGGCTCGTTTCTCTGACATTTTTAACAAGAAAAGTACCTAAACAATTATTTGTTAGCTCGAAATTATAGCAGAGGCGTGTCTCAGTCTATCATTTTCTTAATAAATGCACTTTAATGGTCAAATGAGCTGCATTTCACCGGGGCGGTGCAGCTGGATTGACGGTTCCAAGCAGAGAGGTGGGGAGGGTATGGCAGGTCGATTGAGTCATTAATAGCTGGTGAAGATTCTCAGTCATCCAGGACATGGTAAATTCTAAAAAGTGCAAGAAAAAAACAATAAAGTATAGTATAATAAATAAAGTATAAAGTATAGTATAATAAATAAATTCCAGTTGTTTTTGTCTTGAACTTTTTTAAATTTGTCATTCTAGACACGTTTTCCTATTACATGATACAACAGCCAACAGCATGCCATACAACCATTACTACTGGTACTCTGGGACCATCAAGTACTGCTGTTTCTTTTTTTTTTTTTCAGTCATAATGAATGGAAACAGTCATATCTCAGTCAAAAATTGTTTATAAATATGGAAAAAAATCCATAAATATGTCACTTCGTCCTATAAGTTGCATGGCATGTAAATTATGCAAAAAACTGCAACTTACAGGATGAAAAATAGTTATTTTTCTCCCTCTCTTTTTGAATTGTGCATGTTTTCAGTGTTGAATTATCTTATTTAAACCGTTCTGTTTTCAAGTTTACGGTTTTTCATTTGCCATTAGAGATATGTTAAACTTTTTGTCTTGGGTTAGATTTAAATAATAGGTCAGTGCTTTTATTGAGGCAAGAAGCAAATTGATGTATCCAGTAATTATTATAAAACTACATTTACTACCAAAATTTAGGAAGGAAATCGCAGTAATCTTATCACTTTACAATGAGTTGCTCTGAACTGAAGTACAAGAGGTTGCCGCTACGGTTGCAGCTCAGTGTCGTGATGGTATTAAAAAATATTGTGATGGTATTAAAAAGGTATTAAAATAATTTCTGTATATACCCTGGTTAAACTACACTGAGAATGATTCTTAAGAGATTATGATGACGGATTAGTTTAATTTGAGCTCACTGACGATCTCTCCCACAGCTCGAAGACGAGGCGCTGAAGCACATCGGAGCTCACTGTCCGGAGCTGGTCACCCTCAACCTGCAGACGTGCTCAGTAAGTTCTCTGATCAAACTTTTAACCAACCAGGATTAAAGTTTAAAGCCTGCAAAACTGAAATGATTTCCAGAAGATCCCTCTGACGCCATCAGAATGTTGCTCGACACTAACCGGAGTCATTCCAGAATTGCGGCGCTCACGGTGGCTGCATGTGGGAGGAGCTCTCTCATTCATTCGGAGATTTTGCTTTTGAAAACTTTTAATTACTACAGGTAGTCCCCGACTTACGAGCGAGTTCCGTTCCTCCGAGGCGCTCGTAAAGCGAAAATTCTTAACTTGGAACGGCCGCCACGTGTCTCGTAAGTCCGGAATTTTGCTCGTAAGTTGGAACGGTTTTGCTAGCGCGACTACAAACACTCGTTTTTCATCGAAAAACTGCTTACGAGTGCATAAAAATGATCGGAAACGTGTGTCCACATGTTTAGCTAACGAACTGTGGTGAAAAAACACAGAAAAACTCGGTATTTTTTGCGTTTTTTCCAAAAATTCGCCAGCTCGTAAGTCCGGAACCTCGTAGGTCAGAGCGCTCGTAAGTCGGGGACTACCTGTATCTTTTTCTGAATGCAAATCGCTTTTTCCAGATGATTTCTTCCTCTGGTATCAGATGCTGTGCTGCTGGCAGGATTTTTACTGAAACTTTTTTTTACTTTTGGACATTTGTTATGATGCGCAACCATAACAACATGATGGTTTTCCTCAACTGGGAGCAGCTGATTGACATCTCAAAAGCTCAAATCTCAACTGCAGCCCCAAATCCCAAATGAGTTGAAAAGGAGGTGCTGTGGATGCATTCCCGTCTACCTGGAGGAAGTGCTCGAGAGATCTTGGAGGTAGCGGGAAACACAGCTTGTGACAGCGGCACCTGCAGTTAAGTCTGCAGCAACAAGGGGCTTGGCAGGCTGCTGGGAGAAATGGCCATCGCTCGGGGAGAAGTTCTGCTCGACGTTCAGGCGGTTCTGCTGCCCAAGAGGACCGAGAGGTCTGCTGGGTCTGGGTGGACAGATCAACATCTGTAGGCCAGTTTCTTCGGATCCTCTGTGGGACGGACTGCTACAAAAGATCCTTCCTGCCCAAAGACATCAGCATCTAGAACAACTCTAATGAAACCAAGATGAGCTACAACAACAATTAATTTCCCTATGGGATTAATAAATACAGTATATATGAATTGAATTGAAGGAATTTCCCCAGAGACGTATTTCCTTCTAATATAAGCAGGTTTCTGTTTGTTGGGAAGCAACAATCAAGTTTTTTTTTTTTTTACGCTAAAGCTACATTTTCCTCCTTTGTGGCAACGTATTAACTGTCACATTTAGTGCTTCAGTGACATAATAATAATAATAATAATAATGTCATATTTTTGTCATCTATGCATGTTTCCACACAAGACGAAATTTGACTCTGCATTTAACCCAATCACCACCAGGTGGCAGTGGGCAGCTATAGAAAGCGCGCCGGGGAGCAGTGTGATTAGATGTGCTGCTCAAACACACCACAAAACTATGCCATGACTGGGGTATAATTAAAGGTCCACTCACATCATCTTACAAATTTGCATGAAATGATAGAAGATATATATCTTGTATCATTCAACTATGTTCATTTTTGCAAACAAAATGATAAATTAATGAAAATTCCTTTCAAACTGAATTTAAAATGAAAAACTGTTTTTCTCTCTGAAAAATCCGACTACAAGCGAATGCAACATATGTGACGTTGCAAGAAGTCTTTAGAACGCCCCATATAAATATTCATGGCGAACAAGAAATAAAACGACAAATTATCAATCTAAGTTCAGATTTGAGCTATTTGTCTTCAGTTTTGGAAGCAGGAAGTTAGATGAGCAGAAACAGCAGGTTCTAATTTAGGTCTGCACCTGTATGTATTTGACTCTTACCTGTTCAGGAAGCAGGGAGCTCAGTCCGAGGGGAGGCAGCTTTATTTATTCCATTTTTGACAAAGGTCTTACATCTTTTGGGAAAGTGAAAAGGCTCACTTGTTCACTGATGATATTAGAACACCCAAATGCAACATAACCGGCATTTTTCAAGTTATACAAAAGAAAAAGGCGATCTGGATGAGAATGAATATGCGTTAATGGCAGACGCAGACTGAAGGTCCTGCTTCCTACGTCACAAAAGTTGCATTCGCTTGTACTGTAGTCAGATTTTTTTAGAGAGAAAAGCTGTTTTTAATTTTAGACTCAGTTTGGAAGGAATTTTCATTATTTTATCATTTTGTTTGCAAAAACGAACATAGTGGAATGATAAAATATATATCTTCTATCATTTCATGCAAATTTGTAAGATGATGTCAGTGGACCTTTAACATTCACTTATTATCTCGAGGTTTTTAAATGTTGATAGTGTGAAGAGGAGGAGCCAGTTGAGGTGGCTCGGGCATCTGGTTAGGATGCCTCCTGGACGCCTCCCTGGTGAGGTGTTCCGGGCATGTCCCACCGGGAGGAGACCCAGAGGAAGACCCAGGATACGCTGGAGGGACTATGTTTCTCGGCTGGCCTGGGAACGCCTTGGGATTCCCCCGGAGGAGCTGCTCCAAGTGGCTGGGGAGAGGGAAGTCTGGGCCTCCCTACTTAGGCTGCTACCCCCACGACCCGACCCCGGATAAGCGGAAGAAGATGGATGGATGGATGGATAGTGTGAATGTTTATGAAGCTTTCGGAGTCAGAGTTTCTTTATTGTCATTTTCACCGCATGTGGTACATGTTATGAAACGAGATTATATACACAGGGTCCCAGTTACACCCAACAATAAAATGTAAAATAAAAGCAGTAATAACATCTAAGATATGAACTAAGAAAAACATAAACTAAAAATACACTAAGCACTAATATCATAGAAAAACATTCAATCAATCAATCAATCACCTTTATTTAACCAGGTAGAGCCCGTTGAGATCGAGATCTCTTTTACAAGGGTGACCTGGTCAAGTGGTCAGCAGCACACGTCACATTGGCAATAGGCATTTGCACTTATCAAAAAGAAAATAAAGAAAACTACAATCACAGTAAACAGATGTTGACAGTTCAAAACCAACAGGATATGACAGATTTCTATATACATTATATACAAAACAAGCAGACAAAAAAAACCCAACAATGACATGTATATTGGATAAGTAGTGGTTAGAAACATCTGCAATGGTCAAGTTTCTTGATGACATTTTCTACTACGGTTGACATAAAGGATCCAGGAGAGATGAATGTTGATAGTTTCAGATCTTTCTGTAACATTGCTCCAAACAGCAGCACGAACATGAGTCTATATGAGCAGATGGGCACGAATGAACACGGCAACATGAAACAGATTTTTGACATGGTGTGGAAACGATCTTCTTGTCCTATATGTGAACAAAACAAAGGAGATGATTGTAGATTTCAGGAGAAATGGGGACAGGTCCAACCTTATTTCCACCATGGGAGAAGAGGTGGAGGTGGTGGAGAAGTATAAACACCTTGGGGTTCACCTGGACAACAGACTGGACTGGAGAGTGAAGCGTTTACAAGAAGGGACAGAGCAGACTGAACTTCTTGAGGAAGCTGAAGTCCTTCAATGTTTGCAGCAAGATGCCGCATATCTTCTAAAAGTCTGTTGTAGAGAGCGCTGTCTCTTCTACCATCATCTGCTGGGGGAGCACCAGAGCAGGTGACTTAAAAAAGATCAACAAGCTCATGAAGAAGACTGCCTCAGTTCTGGGGACTCCTCTAGAACCTTTGGAGATGATTGTCCAAAGAAGGATTCTTCATAAAATGAAAAATACTATAGACAACCCTCAGCCTCCTCTTCATCAGACTGTCATACAACAACAGTGTCTTCAGTCAGAGGCTTCTTCAGATCCACTACAGGACGGACCACTACAGGAGATCCTTCCTGCCCACAGCCATCAGCATCTAGAACAACTCTTTAATGGAACCAGGATGATGAGATACAACATTTAATTTACCTCTGGGATTAATAAAGTATTTTTGAATTTAATTGAATTTAATTCCTCATAGAAAATGAATTGAGCTCATTTTCCATCCTTCAGATCTTTAGATCATTTTACAACCTTTTACTGCTCCTTTATCATTTTGTTCTGCTTCAGCTTCTTTCAGCTTCTTTGTGCATATTAAAACTTTTTCCAGCTAATTTCTGCTGTTTTTCCAGCGGTTTTGTGCTCCTTTCAGATTCTTTAATTTTTGTGCTTCTTCTAACTTCTTTCTGCTCATTTCAGCTTGTTTAGCTGCATTCAGCCTATTTTTGCAAGTTTCAGCTTCAGCTATACCAGTATGTACGGTAGCTGTTTTTATGCTTTTTGTTTTTGTTTTTTGTTTTCCCCCAGCTAATTTCACATTTTTTGCACTCCATTTCAACTAATTCAGCAAAAATGCACTCTCTCCGCTTCTGGTAATTTAAGCTTCTTTCTGCTTCTTTAGCAACCATTCAGCTGTTTTTGGCAAATTTAAATTCTTTCAGATAATTTCCACTACTTTGTGCTTGTTTCTGCTTCTTTCAGCATAATTGGGAAATATGTGGTTCTTTCTGATTTCTTCTGCTAATTCTTCTGCTTGTTCTACCTTTTCAGCTACCTCTTTAGCATTTTTGAAGCTAATTTCAGCTGTTTTCTGATAAATTAAAATTTTCTGTGGTAATTTCTGCTAGGTTTAACCTAATTAACTTCTTTCAGCTAGTCTCAGCTTATTATGCTCCTTTCAGCTTTATTCTGCTTGTTTCAGCGTTTTCTGCACTTTCAGCTACTATTTAGTTGTTTATGCTAATTTTAGCTTTTTAAGCTAATTCCACATTTTTGAACACATTTCCGCTCTTTCCACTTCCTTCTGGTAGTTTGAGCTTCTTTCTGCATTTTCAGCCACTTTTCGGCAATTTCTTGATAATCTCAACTTTTTTTTAGCCTATTTACAATTTTTTGTGCTAATTTCTGCTTTTTAAAATCTAATTCAGCAAGTATGTGTTCCTTCTGCTTTCTTGAGCAAATTTAGCCTTGTTCTTCCATTTCAGCTCATTTCAGCGTTTTTTCAGCAAGTTCTTCTGCAATAAGCTTCACACTGCATTTTCGCAGGGAATTCAGTTTCTCTAGTTTTCTTTGTCAACCCACTTGTAGCGCTGGGTTTTGGGTGAACCTGGCAACAAAAACGGAGGAAACTGAAAACTTTTTTTTAAATCTCAGTTTGTATGCATCCTTCATGATAGTCTTTTGTTGTCTTTGTCATCCACTGCTGTCATCACTCTTTGTTAAACCAGGTCTCTCTTGTACAAATAAAATGAGTCCCTGAGGCTCAGTGGGATTAACCTGTATACGGTAGATACCGTAAAGTTTGAATGAATCAGTCTGGAAAAAATGTTCAAACTCCTGAATCTCCTTCAGGGGCAAAACTCATTTTTTGCTGAAGCTGCTACAAGACTTTGGACCTTTTGTTTATTTCCGAACTTCTCATCAGATTATGCAACTTCTCTTGTTAGATAAAGAATATTCTGTGCCACACACTTTGGTGTTTGTTTACGCATGTTTTAGACCATAAAGGTCAAACTACTTTTATCTTTTCCCCCTTTAAGTGCAGAGGTTAAGAGATTGAACATTACTTATTAAATCCATATTTGTGTCCACATACCATCTTCAGGATTAGTGTTTCTCAAAAGACATGAGTTACATCATGTCTTGTCTGTGTGAGCACTTTGAGTGTTTTTCATTCGTTTAGTTCAACTTGTCATTAATTTAGCAACGCTACATTTCACTCTCGTACAGTTTTTCCTTCTACAGCTGGACATCTTTATACAATTAATGCACAGAACACATTCAAACACCAAGCAACTAAGAATGGTAAGGAGCTCAGACATGACATATGTGGCAGTGTAAAAGCCTTCATCCTCTCATGTTGTCAGTGGGAGGTGTGGGCAGGAGGAGGGATGAAGATGGGGATTCTCATTGTTTTAGTAATGGGAATGCTGGTTTCCACATTTTGATAAAGGTGGATTTCTGTAGCCTGAGCTACTGTGCTTTTGATAATGTGCGTTTGTATTTGTGGGCGTGTCCGTGGTTTAAAATGTATTTTAATGGCTCTGCATTTTGTTGCTGCGGTGAGTAATATGTTCTGAAAGTATCTTTTGGCCTTGTTGTCAATACAGTTAGTTTATCCTGATAATACTGTAGGACTTTGTGGCATATTCGCCTTGAAAACTTCCTTCAAGACATCGAATGTCTCCCTCCAGAATGGGCGAAGCTTAGGATGGAGCGATACACGAGGGTGTGGTTGATGGTGTGCGTTCTGCAGTTCCTCCAGCTTGAGTGCAAGTGTGTTGGACCCGTTTGAAGGTTCTGGTGATTTTATTTTTCATTTGAATTCCCGGCATGCGTTTGGGTTTTGGTGTGTTTTAGTGCTTTTCTCCTTCCAGGTGTTGGCTCTCTCATTGGGCCTCCCACCTGTCCTTCATTTTTAGAAAATTATGCCAATTTATTGACAGAATTATTATTACAGTATTGTGACATACAATTAGCTATTGACTATCTTTACTCTGTGGTGAGGGCTGCACAGAAGACTGTTGGGGTCAGTCTCTTCACCATCACAGACATCTACACCTCCAGATGCAGGAAGAGAGCCACCTGCATCATGAAGGACCACACTCACCCAGCACACACCGTTTTTGCCCCACTCCCCTCGGGCAGAAGGTTGAGGAGCATTAATTGTAGAACCACTAGACCAGGGGTCTGCAACCTTTACGATCAAACAAAGGGTCATTCCTGCCCATTTGTTCACTAAATGCCATAAAACCTGCTGCAACTGGGATTCTCAACTGGTGGCCCACGGACCACTTTGTTTGTTACCATACCATTTTATTTATAGAGCACTTAAAACAGCGACAAGGCCAGCCAAAGTGCTGTACAAACAGAAAACAGGCAACACACAAATCAACATACAAAATGAAGTAAAATCATAATATAGACATAAAACCTCTCTGTTGGAGGGTGCTTTTCTGGACAGTAGGGTTATTTTATAAAACTAAAAATATCTAATGATTTTTAACATTTGATATTTTTACATTCTAAGACGAAATAAAAGACGAGATTCTTGTAAAGAAGGAAAAAAAATAATAGTTTGTGCCCAGTTTCTAAAAACTAAAACAAACTATGCATTCTTGTGATTTTTTTGTTATTGTAGAAAAATTACGAATCCTTTGAAGAAATAAAGTGTAAATAAGTATGTTTTACTCCTTGTAATATTCTAGTATCCATATATTTGCTAAATAAATTACAGGAAAACCGCTCAAACTAGCCCTTTTAATGGTTATAACGACCAATAAAATTCAGTTTTATTTCAGTTTTGGTCAAAGCTTGAAAGAGCCGCTGCAGAGGGACCAAAGAGCCGCATGTGGCTCCAGAGCCGCAGGTTGCAGACCCCTGCACTAAACTGAGGAACAGCTTCTACCCTGAGGCTGTTGGACTCATGAACCAGGATAATCACTGTGGTGGAAAAAAAATCATTATGGTATTGATGTGTGCTGCTGATTGTTCATGCTGCTGATTGTTCATGCTGCTGATTGTTCATGCTGCTGATTGTTCATGCTGCTGATTGTTCGTGCTGCTGATTGTTCATGCTGCTGATTGTTCATGCTGCTGATTGTTCATGCTGCTGATTGTTCATGCTGCTGATTGTTCGTGCTGCTGATTGTTCATGCTGCTGATTGTTCGTGCTGCTGATTGTTCGTGCTGCTGATTGTTCGTGCTGCTGATTGTTCGTGCTGCTGATTGTTCATGCTGCTGATTGTTCATGCTGCTGATTGTTCGTGCTGCTGATTGTTCGTGCTGCTGATTGTTCGTGCTGCTGATTGTTCGTGCTGCTGATTGTTCGTGCTGCTGATTGTTCGTGCTGCTGATTGTTCGTGCTGCTGATTGTTCATGCTGCTGATTGTTCGTGCTGCTGATTGTTCGTGCTGCTGATTGTTCGTGCTGCTGATTGTTCGTGCTGCTGATTGTTCATGCTGCTGATTGTTCATGCTGCTGATTGTTCGTGCTGCTGATTGTTCGTGCTGCTGATTGTTCGTGCTGCTGATTGTTCGTGCTGCTGATTGTTCATGCTGCTGATTGTTCGTGCTGCTGATTGTTCGTGCTGCTGATTGTTCGTGCTGCTGATTGTTCATGCTGCTGATTGTTCATGCTGCTGATTGTTCGTGCTGCTGATTGTTCGTGCTGCTGATTGTTCGTGCTGCTGATTGTTCATGCTGCTGATTGTTCATGCTGCTGATTGTTCGTGCTGCTGATTGTTCGTGCTGCTGATTGTTCGTGCTGCTGATTGTTCGTGCTGCTGATTGTTCGTGCTGCTGATTGTTCATGCTGCTGATTGTTCATGCTGCTGATTGTTCATGCTGCTGATTGTTCGTGCTGCTGATTGTTCGTGCTGCTGATTGTTCGTGCTGCTGATTGTTCATGCTGCTGATTGTTCGTGCTGCTGATTGTTCGTGCTGCTGATTGTTCGTGCTGCTGATTGTTCATGCTGCTGATTGTTCGTGCTGCTGATTGTTCGTGCTGCTGATTGTTCGTGCTGCTGATTGTTCGTGCTGCTGATTGTTCATGCTGCTGATTGTTCATGCTGCTGATTGTTCGTGCTGCTGATTGTTCGTGCTGCTGATTGTTCGTGCTGCTGATTGTTCGTGCTGCTGATTGTTCATGCTGCTGATTGTTCATGCTGCTGATTGTTCGTGCTGCTGATTGTTCGTGCTGCTGATTGTTCGTGCTGCTGATTGTTCATGCTGCTGATTGTTCATGCTGCTGATTGTTCGTGCTGCTGATTGTTCGTGCTGCTGATTGTTCGTGCTGCTGATTGTTCATGCTGCTGATTGTTCGTGCTGCTGATTGTTCGTGCTGCTGATTGTTCGTGCTGCTGATTGTTCGTGCTGCTGATTGTTCGTGCTGCTGATTGTTCGTGCTGCTGATTGTTCGTGCTGCTGATTGTTCGTGCTGCTGATTGTTCGTGCTGCTGATTGTTCGTGCTGCTGATTGTTCGTGCTGCTGATTGTTCATGCTGCTGATTGTTCATGCTGCTGATTGTTCGTGCTGCTGATTGTTCGTGCTGCTGATTGTTCGTGCTGCTGATTGTTCGTGCTGCTGATTGTTCGTGCTGCTGATTGTTCGTGCTGCTGATTGTTCGTGCTGCTGATTGTTCGTGCTGCTGATTGTTCGTGCTGCTGATTGTTCGTGCTGCTGATTGTTCATGCTGCTGATTGTTCGTGCTGCTGATTGTTCGTGCTGCTGATTGTTCGTGCTGCTGATTGTTCGTGCTGCTGATTGTTCGTGCTGCTGATTGTTCGTGCTGCTGATTGTTCGTGCTGCTGATTGTTCGTGCTGCTGATTGTTCGTGCTGCTGATTGTTCATGCTGCTGATTGTTCATGCTGCTGATTGTTCATGCTGCTGATTGTTCGTGCTGCTGATTGTTCGTGCTGCTGATTGTTCGTGCTGCTGATTGTTCGTGCTGCTGATTGTTCGTGCTGCTGATTGTTCGTGCTGCTGATTGTTCATGCTGCTGATTGTTCGTGCTGCTGATTGTTCGTGCTGCTGATTGTTCGTGCTGCTGATTGTTCATGCTGCTGATTGTTCATGCTGCTGATTGTTCGTGCTGCTGATTGTTCGTGCTGCTGATTGTTCGTGCTGCTGATTGTTCGTGCTGCTGATTGTTCATGCTGCTGATTGTTCGTGCTGCTGATTGTTCGTGCTGCTGATTGTTCATGCTGCTGATTGTTCGTGCTGCTGATTGTTCGTGCTGCTGATTGTTCATGCTGCTGATTGTTCATGCTGCTGATTGTTCATGCTGCTGATTGTTCATGCTGCTGATCTCTGTGTTCATTCAGGCTCATTGCACACACACTCATGTTCGTGCTGCTGTTCGATGTATTGTTTTGTACTACTAGTGCTTAGTGTATTATTAGTTTAACGTTTTTCTTGGTTCATATCTTAGATGTTATTACTTTTACATTTTATTGTTTGATGTAACTGGGACCTCGAGTGCACAATTTAGTTCCACCACGACAAATAAAGGACCTTTGACTTTGATTTGTCTATCTATAGGAACCCTTCACTTGGTGTAGGGTTTGAGTTCACTCAGATGACAGATGTTAAAATGTCTTGAAATTTCTCAGCTTTAATAATGTGGGTAGTAAATTTTGAAGGTTGAATGTGGGTAGTAAATGTTTAAATTTATTTTTAACCATTTTGGGGAGGTTAGGTTTTCATAAACTCGATGCTTGACAGTGATGAGATTTACTGCAGTGGCCGACAGAACCATGTTTTATGTTTAATGTGTTTTTTGTCCTGACTGACGTTTCTTTAACGGGGGTATCTAAGAAAGGCGATGTTTGCAGAGGTTCGGGACACGCTTTTCTCTATACAGTATTCAACCAAATGTATCGTTTTGGCTCCAAACTACAAATGTATGCATGTATGCAAGTTAGACTTTTAACAGATGAGTTTTTAATTTGTACGGTGGCTCTAGATTTGTTTTTGTCTTTGTCCGAGCAGCAGATCACAGACGAAGGCCTCATCACAATTTGTCGAGGTTGTCACCGCCTGCAGTCGCTGTGTGTGTCGGGCTGCGCCAACATTACAGACGCCATTTTGCACGCCCTAGGACAGAACTGCCCCCACCTCAGGTACAAACCCAACCCCCCGTGAGCCTTGAATTCTGCAGGCACTTTGGTTCTTACTCTTTGGCTGTTTTAAAGGCCCTGCATCTCCATCCAAAGCCCAACAGTCGACTCGTCATTTTTGCACACACCTTTCATCCAAGAGACACGTGGCGCAGAGCTCCCGCTGCAGAATACGTCGCCGTGCCGGTTTCTTCCCGCCAGAGCCTCCACTCGTCCCTGCAGCCGCCGTTTGGCCACAAATCTATCATGAAGAGAGCGCCACACTTTTCAGCAGACAGACTTGATGTCTGCACGATCTCCATCCAGGAGTTTCAGGCCCTTTGACTAATTTGGTGTTTGAAGGGTCGTACATGGGTCAAAGCATATTTTAGCATTGACGAGCACTCGACGCATACG